>JAVFBX010224160.1:0-11193 GCA_034783855.1 Mopalia kennerleyi | reverse complement strand
TTTTACGAGGTTTCCTCCCGTTTTTTGTACCATACTATGGCAAGGAACCGTGTGAAGTAGACAATCCGTTGTCATATTAGTGAAATAGCCTTGAGTACGACGTTAAACCCCAATCAAACAAACAAACAAACAAATAATAAAAAATATCCCACAGCCTATTGATATGTACGGCGAAAAAGTTCAGACTTAAAACCCAGCAAATGACACAAACCATGGTGGAAATCAACAACTCGGCTTCATGTTGCCTTCAGCTCGCTGAACACCCGGACACGGAAGCTTAGACCGATCATGCTGCTTTCCAATCGACCTGGCCATATACTATATGACACGCAATACCTTCTTTTTGAGCCGCTTAAAAAAGCAAATAATAAAGAAAAATTCGATATAATTCATGTGTATTACAATGAACAGTTTGAGAATAATAAAGAGATAGCATATGTTTGTTCGTACCGATTATTTATATAGAGCTGAACAATAATGATGTTAAAGATTATAATCGTCGGAATGACAACACCAGCTACAACGATTGTCGATATTGAATCTACGGCAACCAATTTATCTGGAAACAATAAAACAAGATTAAGCAAATAAATCTGTGAATTCAAAAGTGTGGACAGATACTTAAAATCGGTTTTAATGTGGGAGATAGAGCAGAACAGAAACAAGATTAGGGACTTGCGGCACCCTGGGTCGATTTTCACAGTTGTTGTAAGCTACTATGACTGGGACTATAGATCCGAACAACATGCAATTATATATTTGTGAAAAGCTAGAATTATCAGAATTACACATAAGGATATTTGATGATGTGAGATAAAATGACAATGACGTGTCCCGCCTGTTAAAATAACTAATTAACGGATATGCTTACTCGAATGCAAGTGTAAAACAGATGTTTGTCTTTAAAAATATGCTATAAAAAAATAAGTTCAGATCGAAATTCAGTTGTCTTTCACTTTAGGATAATTCTAATCGACAGTGCTCTCAACGTTTTACATTAATAATATAAATAAACTGAACCATACAGGATACATATAACTGCTAAAAAAATGACATGGCCGTCGATACATCGAGCGTATTGTTTGAGATTTTAAAAAATATACATGTCTTTAAAACTATCTGTCGCTTAAAACAGTTTATTTAAAATGAATCGTAACGTTTACATTTTGGGATATGATACACACCGATCGATTGAAGGAATCTGACCACAGCAATGTTGTCAAATAAGTCTTTCATTGGGGTAATGGTACAACTGAGGACATTGGCAGATTCTAAAGTAAAATATTAATTGTTATATGTCGAATACACATTGACATATTAAATGCCTTGGAATTTCTTTAATTTCATTAAGAACGCGTTTTGTGTGTTGACTGTGATTTATTTGATTTTATATTAAACCCAACTGACCGGTGTTTGGTCCCATTAGAGGGCCTATGTGATGGAGTTTTGTTCAGGAAATCCCTGTCCAATACACTGTTTAAGTTTCAATATGTATTTAATATAAGCAATGGGCTTATTGTCAGCTTTTTTGTCTGCAATTGTGATTCAATGGATACCCAAATGCCTAGTTATGTAGCACAACAGAATTTTGTCTCCATTGGCTTTTTGGTTTCCACTGATTAGGAATCTGGAGGACTCCCTTGGTCTTTAAAGCAGCAAAAGGCAAGACTGCAAATTACTGCATGCAGATAACGGCTTTCTTAACATCGAGCCTGGAACTTATGTGTATATCCAGCGAAATAGCCTTAGCTTCAACCGAGAAGACGAAACAAATGAAACGAGACCTACAGTGTATAGATAAGCAAGTATATTGCCACTCTCACACTATTTTCAGGCTTTGCTCCATTGGTCTAGATAAAAAGTTCTTTTCGTATAGCCATCTTTTTATCTCACCAAAAAGAAGCGGACATGTTTCCGGCTTCTTTCTGTTTCTTTCTGTTGTTGGAAGACAAGATTGGGACTACGACACAGCCAAGCTTGAGAAAACGGAGGTGACAGAGATGCGATGTATTTTAACTTCATCAGCAGCCAAATGAAATAAAATCGGAATGCAATCAGACCAACCTGCAAATCCTGGATATTGTACATGTACTAGTAATCTTATCTGCCGATGAGGATTTTCTCTCTAAAGACAAATTTTGTGTTTCCTATTCAATTGTCACCCGAGCTGCTGACCTCGGCAATCATCTAGAAAGCCAAAGTATATGGCGGAATTAACTTTTATAAAATTTCCTCTGTTTGTACTCAAAACGGGTTCTACCAATCATGGTGAAATTAATACTAGATCACTGAGAGCAAAAATATATTAGTAGGCTGCCTACAACCACAGACAGGGCATGTAGTGAAGGACTGTGTCAGGCATGGCATAAAAATAAGGTTTTAAATTTAAAAAAATAACATTTCACATCAATATTGGCAAAAAAATAACGTTTCATTGCTTTCAATCTCCTTTATATTGAATGACGTTATTTAGGCAAATTTAAAATAGCCTACAGGTATTCTTTGGCACGGAACAATGTCATTTTTTTAATAACGGAAGGATAATGCTAAATTATTTCCCTTGTGTCTATGCACTTTAGATCACGGTGGAATTTTCTGCATCGTCCCACACTGTCAATATTAACATACGTGTCTTGCAGGTTTGACCCGTCCAGCCCGGTTCACATCCTAAAGATCCTGTGCATCTACCATCAATTTCACTACAGGATGTATTCCCAGCTAAACATTGTCCACATGTCTCCTTACAGCCAGGGCCATAGGTTCCATTGTCACATTCTACAAACAGAGATGAGGAGAATTATTGGTGATATACCATATGACAGATGTCTTATTAAGGAAACATTAAGGTCGCGTATTGCTTGAATGGACATGAACAATAGGCATATGCTTTTTATAATAGATTCCCACAGAGATTGTAGAGGGCAAAAAGTGCGTATTCATTGCACATATTTCAGTAGATATAACTCTTGGCTGACTATTCGGGGTAGTTCTCAGTCGGCTCTTGGAAAGCTAGCAACGCTTTGAGGCCGATTAGACAGCATATTGTTAACCATTGTATCCCTTCTATCGTTATTCTACATATGTTGAATCGTAATTCACATATGTAAAATTCTTATTCACATATGTCAAATAAAATACTTTATTTTAACAATGTGAAAAATAATTTTACATTTGTCAAAAGGAATTCAACATCTGTGAATTTTTTTTATACATATGTGAAATTCTTTTTCACGGATTTAAAATAAATTATTTATTTTACATATGATGAAAATAATTTCACTTTTGTTCATATGTGAAATAAAAGCATCCAAGCCAACAAATACAGAGTTCTCCCTCACTGCCACGATTTAGGGGAAATAAATTTGCTCCAAAACCACAATCCGATCAGAAACACCTCCATCTTCTGCGTTTTGCGAATCATTTGTTATTTACTGGCGAAGAATAAATCATAAAAACTACATTTATTTTATAGTCCTACAATTGCGACAGATTCCGTATTGAGCATTAGTGGGTATGATTCATCAAAAAATAAACTGTTGTAGACTACAAAAATCTACTGACAATAAACCTGCCACCGGATATAATATTCAGTTTTAATGGTCACCGTAATTGGCATTTTTCAGAATAGAAAGAATGGTTTTGTGTTTCAGTCGTTGTTAGACTAAATATATGGGAGTGTAAGTCACTATTGGGCGTTTGGCCGTCTGCGCTTTGCTGTGTTGTTGTTGTAATATCACTGCAGGGGGGTCATTTCCTGATCAACTGTCTCGACTTGGGCGTGTGCTCTGCTAAGGCTTAACTAGCACAGCATGGGCTGTCAGAGGAATATACTTCTACCATCTTTACATTCATCTAGAAAGTCTACACAAGACAATAGGAGCAAAAACGAAGATGGATACAGTCCCTTGTTGAGGGGAAAAATCGTTTCTCAGTAGTTTTGATAAGTGGAAATTTTTGATGCATATGTAAAATAAAAGTTTATTTAACATAAAAGTTTATATTACATAAGTGAAATTCTTTTCACATTTGTAAAATTGGTATATTTCTGAGTTTTATTTTACTTACGTGGAAAATAATTTCAAATATTTGAAAAGAATTCTACATACGTCAAATGAACTGTTATTTTACATGTGTGACTGTGTAAAAGAGCTGTGTCTTGGTGAAATGTGTGTGTGCGTGTCCATTACTATTTATAGCTGTAATGTGCGTTTAGGGATACTCAACGTTTAATGGATATGAACCAAAAACCGGCCATTCTGTTTGTACGTCTTAGCTTTCTTGCAATATTGAGTTTAGTGAAAACAAATATAAGAAATGAATAAAAATAGGGAAATTTCAACTTTTTAAAACTATATCTAAAAAAAACTAAAAATATATTAAAAAGCTGAAAGACAGTTTTTTAATTTTATATGTTGATATGGAATGTGTTAACAAAAATCAATTCTGTAAATATAATAACAACCGAGGAGTAAGCATTTTCCCAAGAACAGTACACTGAAAAATGAAAGCATGCAAAACAGATCAAATGTATTTCTGATCCACTTTTCGCGAATTCTATGAGTTTTTTCGTTTCGATTAACACAACGTTTGTTCACTATTTCGACTTCATTTGCCACGCGTTTATCTAGTTTCTCATGTCATATGATGTATTGACGACTACTACTAGATGAGGACCACGCCAACCCATTACCCACATTGAGAAGGTCAGCCCAACAGAAAACAACTTAACAATACCCAGCCAATCTTCCAATTGAGGGGAGTGTCGCGAATTCTCGCGATGAACATTTTTTCGTTTCGATTAACACAAAGTTTGTTTATTATTTAGACTTTATTTGTCACGCGGTTATCTCGTTTTTTATTTCATATGCTAATGTCACGCGCTTCAGATCAATTATGATTGGTCAGTTTCTTTTTGTTACGCGTTTATAGCACACTAAGCTATGCTCGTCTTGGTCAATCAACCACATGTGGCGTCAGTGAGTGTATATGCATTGGCAATCCGGACGATTAAGCAGGTTGATTGGGCGGTGGGTACATCGTAGACGGATGCAGGCGAACCACTTAGTCAGGGCGTGGGACCCACACCCCTTCGCACGTCACAACAAAGGTATGACCAGGCAGGAACCCTGATAATCACCACAGAGCCCATGATATAACCAAATATGCCATTTTAGAGCTCAAAGTTTACGTTGTGAAAGTTTCACAACTTTTTAAATTATTTTCTCAACTGCGAATAGTATGGGGGAACAGTTACAATGAATGACGCAGGAAGCGAAAGAGTGAAAAAAATTATCTTAATGCTTTGCAGAACACAAAATCTATTATCAAAAGAAATTGATCTCCGTATTTCGAAAGTTGTTAAAATGATTAACACTTGCTGTCCGTTTCCTGCCATGTTAAAGCATTTCATGCGCTTACATTTGCCAGGAGGACCAGCTGTAAGGATTGATATTTCTCTCCCACTTTATCCCGTAATATTTGCGTTTTTCGGCTTGTCAATTACGTCTGGACGACTGTCTCCTCGATCCGACATTTTCTACTAACAACCGTGCCACATGACCTGAGCTTAGCATTTGATTGGAAGAGAGGGGAAAATCATGGATAAAGTACTGACAACTCTAGTTTTCTCCTTGTTCAGCTTTGACAGAACTTGTATTTTCATTGCATGGATAAACTTTATACCATACAAACTATTTTAAACCACCGGTTTTTTTGTAAAGTATAATATTAGGGCAGTAAACCTTACGTAGCCAACTATTTCCTTGTGCAATAACCTTGAAATTTATAAAAAAAAGTTACATCTCTGGTTTTCGCCTTGTGATCTTCATATTATTTCTTTTTTCCATATTAATTTCTTTTCTCTCGAGTAAATTCTGTATTATTTTTTGCATTAATTTGTGGATAAATAAACCTTAACCAAAGCCTAGATTTTTTGTTTAAAGCTTTAAATATAAAGCCATATTTCATCATATTGTACCAAATTCATTCTCCTTTCCTTTCCATTTAGAAGCGAGTCTTGATTCTCTAAAAGAAAACGAACTTTGTCTATCTTTGTATGAACTGGTCACGAATTCGTTGTTTTACAGAAAATATTATGCAGTTCTGTTTAGGTAGTGACAGGCTTTCGCAGATACTTAAGAATACAGAGTGGCCTAAAGAAGATTTTTCTGTTCTTTCTGAAATATAAAACATTTTCCATTACCCTACAATGTAAAGATCAACATACGTGTCTGGCAGGTTTGACCCATCCAGCCTGCTTCACATCCGGTACATTGGCCGTCTGTATGACTACAGGATGAATCACCACCTGAGCATTGTCCACATGTCTCCTTACATCCAGGACCATAAGCTCCATTCTTACATTCTGATAAAACAGAGAGAGGAATATTCAACCTACTATTAGGCTTAACATAATCCTAACTATTGTCTTTGTAAATGTGAACAACTTACTATCAAGACGAGAAGCCAGGCAATAGGTTAAAGCTATCGAATAAATGGGTGATTTTCAGCTCTTTTTTGAAGCCTTCTTGGAACCTACAGAACAGGAAAATCTCTATCATAGGAATACTGAAAAGGTCTGTTTTATTATACTTGTGTTCCAGAACGACTTGATAGGCTCGAGGCTTTTCGTCTTATTAACATAAATGAAGTATTTTCTATTTTAATCAATTTGGGTTTGGACTGAGTTGCTCGCTCAAAGGAGACGAATCAGTTTCAAGATTAGCGTCACGAGAAATAACTTAGCGTTTTCGTCAAACGGTCAGTTAGCAGACAGTTATTATACCAGGCTCTTTTCAAGATATACCTGTGTTACAGTCAGCCCCGGTATAACCATCGTCACAATCAAATCCACTGCTGTTATGTGGGCAGATGCCACTAAATCTGTCACAACTTTCTTTCCTTAAACGACAATGTCCACAGGCTTTATAACAGTCATAGCCGTACGTTCCACTCTTACATTCTGCAACATAAACAAAGTCACGACGATTATAAATTGAATCGGAGAATTCGATAAGGGACCACCTCCACAGAGTAAAATTTTACAGGAGAGCGTTTTTGTTGTTTTTCAAAAAGGTAATATTTGTTTTATTCCTTCTTATATCTTACACTTGTAGTACCATATGAGATGAAATAAATGGTAAAATATGGTTATCAATCAGTTGCCTATCTGAACACAGCAAGCTCTAAAAACACTGGAGTTTGGCCCTTTTTGAATTAAACAATGAAATATATCAAAGAAAAACACAGGATATGGAGAATATGCGTTTATCCACTTTATTTCAATCTCTAACGGCATGAAAAACATTATAGGAGACTTGGGATGAAATTCCACCCATCCTAATACGCAGATGTAATTCATTGTATCACAGAACAAGAACTTCTGATTCACTTCATTCAACATCAAAATCTGACTCCTCCTCGTCTCTTAGGTCAGTACGGACTAAGTTATTAACAACAGCACGTGCATTTGGGTTCAGATATTTGCCAACTTTTTTCACATCATTCAATTTGGCTGTCTTGACAGCTAATTGCGCCGTGTATAGTGCATTTTCGGGAATTCACAGTTGCCTGCGGGTAGCGTACGGGATTCACAGTTTCCACCGGACTGTGTTCGGAATTCACAGTTACTGCGGGTAATGTTCGGTTGTGATGGAATTCACAGTTTCCACCGGATCATGTAGGCTACGGAATTCAGTTTCCACAGGGTAGTGTACGGAATTCACAATTTCCACCGGGTTGCGTACGGAATTCACAGTTTCCACCGGATTATGTAGGCTACGGAATTCACAAGGTTATATACGGAATTCACAGTGTCCACAGTGCTGTGTACGGAATTCAGTTTCCACCGGGTTGTGTACGGAATCCACAGTATCCACCGGGTTGTGTGCGGAATTCACAGTTTACACAGGGTTGTATACGTAATTCACAGTTGCCTACGGGTAGCGTACGGAATTCAGTTTCCTCCGGTTTGTGTACAGAATTCACAGTTTGCACCAGGTAGCGTACGGAAGTCAGTTGCCCACGGGTAGCGTACGGAATTCACAGTTTACACCGGGTTGTGTACGGAATTCACAGTTTACACCGGGTTGTGTACGGGATTCAGTTTCTAACGGATTGCGTTCGGAATTCACAGTAACCTGCGGGCAGCGTACGGGATTCACAGTTTGCTACGGTTTGTGTACGGAATTTACAGTTTCCACCGTGTTGTGTATTGAATTCACAGTTTCCAACGGTTTGTGTACGAAATTCACAGTTTCCAACGATTTGGATTTAGAACATAATGTACTCCAATCTAAATGTAAAGTGCGTGGATATAGTGTACGTACAACGGTATAAATGCTTCAGACGGTAACAATGTACTAGTCTGGTGCGTTGTAATACATTCATTACAGCGGACCTTAAAGTGAAAGACAATTGTTTTCGACCTACACTTATTATTTTTATTGCATACTGTCAAGGACAACCATCTGTATTGCACTTGCATGCGAATTAGCATTGCCGTTAATTAGTCAATTTAAAAAGCGGAACTGACGTCATTGTTCCAAATCACGGTTGTTATATCATCTTGTCGTGGCCGCTCCCTATTGCCTGCACTGATGGATGCTTCCATATAAAGCCGAAAAGGAGGGTTCCGTCCCCAAGCGAAACAACAACAACAAACAACCATATCAACTTGGTACTAAAAACATAATTTTTTAAAACCGCATTTCATTGCTTTTGGATGACCAAGCTTGTATATACGCTGTGTTGTTACAGATGTCTTCCAATACATACACAAGCAAACGGACTAACTGGACTAACCCGATCCGTCTGTTAAATTAACTAATTAACGGCTATGCCTACTCGAATGCGAATGCAATATAGGTGTTTGCCTTTGCAAATATGCAATAATAATAATAAGTTTAGGTCAAAAAACAGTTGTCTTTCCCTTTAATGATCATATCAGTATGACGGGAATCTCCCGAGGTTTAGCCGATCTCTGTTTCATCAATGATACGCTTATTTTGCTGATGTGATGACGTTACCTGCAACTTGTTCATGTTAAGCTTGTGGCCAGTGACAGATTTGCGCACGATCACTTCTGTGGGAAATGCAAATGATTTCTCCGAGACCGCATATTTATGAGACAATTAAGAGCTATGAAACTTATGTTCTACATTGAACTGTCTATTTTTGTATAATTTAACAGAAATGGACCATGGACAAACAGTGAAAGTAATAAATCAAATCATATTTTAAAACACAATTTTTTTGGAAAGAATAAATAGTAATTAAAAATGCTCGATCTATTATGAAATAATATTTGAAAAAACAGAGCCGCCACCTCTCTGCAAGAATATATCTTTGTCCGACCACGGGCGTGCAGTTTAAACGAGTGGCGCTACAGGCTAAGGTCATCATCCCTGTCTTGGCTTGGGATCTAACCTACAGCAAAAGTAAGCTTTATTTTCTATAATTATTTGTGTAAAACACATTGTGTTTATTACTTGGAGAAAAATAATTATTATGGTTTCAATTCGATAAGAATCACATATGATAGGCTTTCCGCTGGGGTTTGTAAGGCAGGTGTAACATGATTGAGGAAATTGTGGTCCTTGATTAATGAAACTGGTCTATCACAAACTTTACTCACTGTGGGAAAGATTCCATATATGTGGCACATTGTGGAGACCTACCTGATTTACAAGTGTCTCCTGTCCAGCCTGATTCACACGCAAAACACTTCCCATCCACGTGATTACAGGATGAATTTCCACCTAAACATTGTCCACATGTTTCATTACATCCTTGACCATAAGTTCCATTCTCACATTCTATAAAATAGATAAATACAGATTGACTTACAACCTCTCTCAACATATGCCACCAGAACAATTTTATGTGTGCTTTATAATACTTATTACACTGGCGCGGAGAAACCGACTCAATAAAAAGTCCATCAATCATCCTTGTTCTAGACAATCTCTCACAGACCATGTTGCATATGGCTTTTTATACTGAAGTGTTATGGGTAAACTACACATCTCGAGAGAAAGGTAATAAAAATTGACATGATCTAGAAAAACCTGCCACAGATTTGTGGCACACCGATAGTCGGGTAATGTTAATCAAAAACATGACTCTTGAGTATATATAGATTATGACAGTTATCTGATATATATATATATACGGGAGTGTCGTCTCTACCAGCATGTCTCGGTCTCCAATAAATTAGTCACCATCAATGGTAAAGATTTTCGTAAGTGTATCACGTCTCGTACAATACCATACCTGTTTTGCAGAGTAGACCAATCCAGCCAGGTTCACATGCGACACATGTTCCATTGACATGATAACATGATACGTCTGCACCCAAACAGTGTCCACATATCTGTTCACACCCAGCACCATAAGTGCCAGGCATACATTCTAGTGCAAAAGAGATAAGTTGTTCGTCGTTTAACGCCGTACATTTATATGACGATTGCATTATCCGCTGTTGGAAGAAAATCGGCGGAAACCTCGCTAAAGTCACAACTCGGTCGCAATCAGCAGGAAAACGTTCCTTTGATATATTGGGTCATAAAGCAGTCGAACCTGTTTTCACATAATGTAAAGAAACAACGGACGAATATATGTATATCTTCAGTATTAAATGGGTAAAGTTGGGTTAGTTGACTGTTCCTTGTGTAAGGCCCACTGGGACTGGCTAAAAGCCTTCGCCAAACCACGCGAATTGCAAACAGCCTTCAGTATCCGAGCCGATTTCGACAGGCTGTGCCAGGCTTGATATTAAGTCGTTACATATTATTTCATAGTGATTAGTTTTGAGAGTTGTAATGAGCCCGCTGCTATGATATTTGCAAGATGCCCTAAACACAGCAATCAATAATATAAAAATACCTTCTGACGTAAAGTACAGTTGAGCCAATACCTGTCTTGCATTCTGTCAATCTATAACCATCCTTGCAGTTTGAACCACTGGGCAATTGTGGACAAATTCCGACGTATTGATTACATGGTCCTGTACGACAATGGCCACAGGATCCGTTACAGTCCGCTCCATAGGTGCCTAGCTCACACTCTAGAAAATCAAACGAATATTGATTGATTGATTGATTGATTGATTGATTGATTGATTGATTGATTGATTGATTGATTGATTGATTTATGATTGATTGATTGATTGATTGATTGATTGATTGATTGATT
>JAVFBX010224149.1:0-11194 GCA_034783855.1 Mopalia kennerleyi | reverse complement strand
CAGGACGCAATACAGACACCACAAACAGATCAGCTTCATGTTCCCCTTTAGCTCTGAGAGCACCAGGGCAACACGAAGCTCCCTCCAACCGCCCGCGCTTTGGATTCTTAATCGGTAACATTGCCCATATGGACCCACTAAACTGTCTGGCGCTATCTTGTTGTAAAGGGAAAACGTAATTTCGCAAACAAGACTGGGCGGCTACCTCTGGGGTCGTTTAGTCATAACTCAAAACTTCCATATTTTACCAATCGCATAGATCAACTGAATCTACTGAACTCTGCCTTGTGTGTCAATATAGGCTCACATCATCTTTATTTCAGGAGCGCGTTGCTTATGATAAAAATGGATCACCGCCCCCCATTTGATGTTGCACTGGTTGTGGATAATTAAGTATATTAGGAGCAAACGGGTTGGAGGGAACTTCATATTGGCCACGGGCGGATTAATCGTAGCTCTTTAAACTTAGCGGACGGCTAGGGGACGTCACAATGACTTTATGTTATGAAGTGGCGTCCATTTCTGTCATGTTTTGAACAAAAGGACACTGTTTAGTCTGATTGTTAGACGACATTACGTCATCCAATACGTCGTGTCGATGGTTTGCTTCTGACGTCATCGGACTAAATGTTTTGAACAACCAGCCCACGGGCCCACTTTCACAAAAAGTCCTATGACAATAAAATCTCACGAGTGCTATTCACAGAGATAGCTGCCATTAGTAAGATCAATAGATAAACCGGGATTTTCAGGATTGACTATAGTAGACGGAATTAACTTGAGACGGCAGTAAGTAAAATAGTCTGATCGATAGTTTCAGTATAACGATTGGACATCTCTTGGTCTACACTCTTGTATAAAAACTAACGAAAAGTGACACCAAACCTATTTGCTATGAACTATTGTGTTTAGAAGAGATAGATAAACACAGATTGGGACTTAATAATATCTAAAAAATGTTAGTTCAATTGGGAATGCACATTTTCCACTATAGAAAAAAAAAGCCTAACGTTGAATGGTTGGACTAATGGTCAACGATCACCTGAACTATTTGGACGTCATTTAAATTTGTGTTAGGAGCAAAAGATGGTCAACCATGCATTAAAATGCCTTTATTAAAGTTACACTGATCAGTTTAACATAAGTCTGTTTATATATAGGCACATATCACCAACAGAGAAATATAATACTAGTGTGCTAAAGTTGCATAAAGTTTTAACCCCATTTTGGCATCTGAAATGCTTAGCTCCAATAAAAGAAACATTTTCAAGAAATGCGTCATGTAAATTGTATAAATTTGGTGGAAAGCTACTCATCTGTTCTCAACAAATTACCAAAAACCGGTGGTTAGGTTAAATTCAGGACAGCTTTCCTGCTATCATTAAACATTGATTTGGTTCCAATATGTCCATTAACGATCGGCGCACTGCCATGATTCAGTAGTTGGTATATGGAAGGACTGCTTTTCTTCGATGCACTGCTAAAAGGTACGTGAACCATCGCCAGTGTGTCAGGTATATGAAGGACTCACACCAGGTAAATCCAAGTTTTCCACGGTATTTTTGTAAGACAGAATATGAAGTTGACAATGCGTCGTCATATAAGTAAAATATATTTGAGGACGAAAAGAAACACAAATTGAAGAACAAAAAATACAATCACGCGACAGTTGGTAATATTACCTCCAATTATATTTAACCAAGCTTTCGATCCTATCCAAAGACCACACAGTACTGCGATGAATGCATTAATAACATCATAAGCTACTTATCGAACCATCTGTCAAGATGAAGAAATATGCCTAGTAAAGTGTAGTGCGACATAAGCTGTTCAACTCCAATTTAAGTTCTATACCTTTCAAACACATATCCTCCTTTGTCTCTAAGTTATACGCTTTATAAATATTACTAAGTAGAAAACTCAATTTCCTTTGTTCTCAAATACCAGCCATATTTATCATAATGACAAATCTGGTCAACCTGCCTGCCATTGTACCATCGTTAGTTGATCGATAAGGATTAGATCCATTGTGTTGTATGTGTTCGATGAATAATGTAGAAAGGTTTCACAGTTATGCCTGTAGTCTCGACTATAATATCTTCTTCAACACACAAGAGTTAATGCGGCAGTTAATAAATAACTGCTTTTTGTTGCTGTCATTATCAAATACTAGTATCGGCGGGGTGAAATCGGGGTGGTTTATTACACAGATAGCACATTTAAGTGAGCCATACACTCGCCATGGTCAGTATCTTTAGTTCTGAAACAAGTTTAATACGATCATGAAGCGTTGGTTCTACGTATATCTATTTTCAGACAATGGTATCCACTGCTTTATGAGGCAGTTGTTTACATCTAGCCTGGAAAAGTGTCCTTAACAGCCATCGCGGAGAACAGTGACCCCATATAGCAGCGGCTAAAACGATATGGAAATAGATATATTGAGAACATCTGCTCGGGGGGTATCATTTTAATTGACGTCGAGTTTCGAACGAAATCTTTCTAAGTACAATAACTTCGAGATAGTACAATAACTTTCTCGTCATATCAAAGGTTTTACAAGTAAACTAATCCAGTGCCATTCCTAAGTTGTCTAAATGCTGTCAAATCAGCCATATGCAGTGAATTTGTTTACTGCACCACCGTCAGCTCATTTACATTACCAAACAATCTACTCCATTCAAACCTTGACTATATGCTAGATGTGCGCTTCTGTTATTTTTGCGTCAGGGTACATACATTGGTTTGTGCGGGTTTGTCTATACAGCAATTCATCAAATTGACATGTACTTGTTTTGTTTAAAACGATTATGTTAATATTGGGATTGAAGATTCGTCGCCGAATCAAACTCTTTCTCTTGAATGATGCAACCTTAAAGATTCGTACTTACTTACTTATTTAAATTATTGTTAATTCAGGGAATGATGTACCCCATGGATTTATCACGATGACTTATGGACTGTAACATCAACATTAAAAATTTGTATGGCCTGTTGTAGCTTAAAGATTCACATCTCATTCCCATAATTTACTGGCGCACTAATCGGTCATGGTATTATGGTAATCCTTTTGAAAGAGAGAACGCCTAGTAAAAGATGCTTCCTATAGCTCTCGAAGAAATCTGGAAATCGTGTAAATAGCGCAAAAATTGCAATATCATTGCGACAATTGCACATAGAATATGTATTTTTACTAAGAATACCGGTAAGTATTGCATCTTATTGTCAAAATAATACTATTATTGTGTCTTTCTGCAGATAACGATAAGTATTATTGTCTGTTTTGTGTGTGACTGTTATAATTCGTTGTCTCAATTCCCAATTATTACACAAAGCATTGACGCACACCTTCTGTTCTCTCTTTATATGTACGTCAAAAGGAAGAACACTATGCGACTACAACGACATTCATGTGAACATCTAAGTGAGGTCGTCAACTCCAGATAGCCTATAGAATGTTGTTTTCATATAAGAAGTTATTTTATGTTCAGTAATTGAAACTATATCTTTGATATAAAAAAGCAGCATTTTGTTACTACGATTGTTGGAGACCAGACAAATCCAGTAATGATTTCACCCCAACACGCTGGAGGGCGGTAATAATTCTATAAATGACGCAATAACCCTTTGATGGATCCGCTGTTTGTAACGTACAATAACCTTCCAGTACCTGGTTGCTTTTCAAGTCAGACTGCGAACTTTGGGATACACCCGCGCAATTGCTTCTACTTCGGAAGTTGTGTTGCCGAATTCTACTCTTTGCAACAACTACTTTAACATGTGTTAATGTGCGTGCAAATAAAAAAAATATTTAAAGTATAAAAGTTAGTTAGTTAGTTATTTAGTATGGTGGTGGCTCCATTCAATTGAATGATGTGCACCAAAACTAGATAGACTCGATATACACGTAATAATTATAAATTACTGATACAGGATCTTTATACGTTACCAAAGAAAATAAAAATAAACCCATTCAGAGATAAACATCAGCAATATCATGAAAATATATCACAGATACTTTAAAAGACACTGAATTGGATACCATATACAAAAAAATAAAGTGTGTCGAGAAATTATGCAAATCTGTGAGATTTTACTAAAAATCTAGCGATAGCATGAAAAATTTCAAAACCGAACCCATCGATGAATAAGGTACAGCAGCCAGTAGCAAGTCAGAATAAAATTTGAGCCTCAAGATTCGATATCTGTTAAACTCAAACTTAAAGTATAATACAATTTGTTAGTAAGAGTTGCATTAATCAACAGCTGTACGACGTCATTACACACTCCCAGTGTATTTATACCGGGCGATGACCGCAGACAGGATAACACCACAAAACGTAGACATGGTTTATGACAAAGCCGACTTTACCATAAATCATGGTGGTCAAACGGTTGTAATCAAGTGGGCTCACACCCAAAACACTGAAAGGGTGTGGTCGATCCAACAGAGTTGCCGCCCCTTTGTTTAAACTATCTCGATGAATACATCCTATTTAGTCAAATTGCGTCTCTTTTACATCAGACAAACAAAATTAATTGAGAACAATAATACAATATAATATGTTTATTTCACTTGGCACAAACAGTCGTTTAACATGGCAATATTGAACACATTTTTCCTACATATTTAAAAATAATTTCAAGCTTGTACGTATTACAATCATGTATTCGTTTAGGGTTTGATATATTCCTTAATGAATCGAGGTTTAAATCGTATCGTATCATAAAATATAATTATCCGATAACAATATTGTTCAGCTCGACCTGTCCAGTGTATAGGTTCGAGCCTAACTGATATATCTCATATGTACCCCCCCTTATGTTCAGGACACAGCTTATAATAACACAATTGTTATATTTTGATATTTTGCCTGAGCTTCCCACGCTGTGAGAGTAAGGGTCGATTCGAGCTGATTTAACGAACATATTTCATTAAAACCACATCAACCGCTTACCTGACTGCCTTATTGTGCCATTTACATTTACAAAGGTATGGACTTGCACGGTAAACACCATTTATTGGAGTGAAAATGTACATTTAAATAGATGAGAACTCTCTCATATGGCTTTACGTGTAAACAATCTAAGAAATGACCTAATTACGTCAGTAAATTGGCCGACGTATCACTCGTCGTTTTCCGTAAATATCCGTGCTTCATAGCTTCTAAAATAAATTGTGCTTGTTCTCTTCGGTAATTCCCGTTAACACGCACAAATAAGTGACATAATCCGGACAAGACACCATGTGACTTAGCTGTTGCTTTCTCAACTTCACTGAACGAGGGAATAGTTCGCCTAGCAATCCTGTTCAGGTTGGAAATTCAATATTTTTGGCGTAAACAATGTTGGGATTAAGGCATAATACTGTTTATTTATGACCTGTTATCGTTTTCATTTTAGTATCGGTAAAAAATATAACTGTAACCTCCTAATATCGGACAAATTAAGGTAATGTTAACGACTTTGTCCAAAATATCACTTTCGGGTTATTACTTAAGTTCGGACTCTGTATTAGGATGAATGTCAGATGGTGAGTAATATACAGAGCCGAATTATGTGGACTAGTTGGAGCCGACCTCAATATCCTTCTGTGCCAAGAGCAAGACTGGTCAAAACCGGACCGGTTTAGTGTTTTGTTTTTCTTTTCTATACAAAGACATTGACATTATCGCCACATTTGTGAATCAGCCTTGAACATTTACAAAATAGTTCATTCTTTCAATGGCGAACCCGCAATACATCATTTTCTTTAGTTAGCTGACCGTGACACCATGCAATCGTAATTAAAAGAGCTGGTTTTCCCCCACAATAACCTTACAATAAAGAATTGTGTCGCACCCAGCCTTAGACATACCAAACAGTCACATGATACATATGTCATACAAATCAATTGGTTTTAAAATGTTTCTAACAGATGTGACTGAAGTCGGTTCCGTCGGTTACGAATGGCTTCCATTCCAGACAGGTGAATCAGATAACATCGATGACGTCATATGCTTAAGCCGCCGACCACCGAAACAGTAAGACAATACAAAGATAATATGGCATGAATTTTCATACGAGAGCGATTGTCCTCCATTTTACCCGTTTATTATATAAGAAAATATAAGGTCGATTTTATGCCATAGACGACATAAAACTCGATGTTTCTAATATCTGCTTATCAAATTTCAGAGAAGAGGCGAAAGTTAATGTGAGGTTAATAGCCCACTAAAAAACGACTTCATGTCAAAGGGTGATAGTTTACGTCAATCGTACTGTTTACTTCAGTTATTAGAATAATGTATTACCCATACAAAACCGTGACACTGCCGACCGTATTAGGTTTAAGATGTCAGCATATTTTTCAAATCACATAAGAAAGCTGATTTTTTTGACTGAGCTTGTTGTAAAGAGTTCGACTCTCAGGCATCAGGTTGACTGCCTATTCTTGAATCCAATCAATTCCATTATGTGTACACCATGTGTTCATACATAATAACGTTGAGCTCTCGGCGCTGTATTCAACATCACAACGTTAGGAACTCTTCTCTCAACTCGTCTGTTTGCAATTCTGAAATTAAGAACAAGCTCAGGGATATAAATGCTATAGATCTTTTTATTTCTTCCGGCCTGTTAAATGTCCTGTTGAAATATGCTTGAACATAAGATAAAGCTCACTTACTGTTTTGTGATAGTATACACAACGTTTCAATATATATAAATATGTATATATAATTATATGTATATGCTTGTATCGTCACCAGGTGTTTAAAAAATCAGCTTTCCCTTTATTTTTCAATGTTCAATAAAATCATATCTTTATTATTAACTGAAAGTAGTGGGGTGGGGTTTCCTTCGATTTAAGAGGCTCTACCACTGCAGGACAAACTCGTCTTTATTACCTGTAAGGTGGCGGGATGGGTTTCCTCTCAATTGAGGAGGCTCTACCACTGCAGGAAGAACTCATTATTATTACCTGTAAGGTGGCGGGATGGGTTTCCTCTCAATTGAGGAGGCTCTACCGTTGCAGGAAGAACTCATTATTATTACCTGTAAGGTGGTGGGTTGGATTTTCTCTCAAATGAGGAGGCTGCAGAATTTCATTGTTATTACCTGTAAGGTAGGGGTGGGGGCGGCGGGTTCTCTCAATTGAGGAGGCTCTACCACTGCAGCAAAATCTCATTATTAGTACCTGCAATGTGGGAACGGGGGTTCTCTTAATTGATGAGGCTCTACAACTGCAGCAGAATTTCATTATTATTATTATAACCTGTAAGGTAGGAGTGGGGGCGGGCGGTTGTCTGAATGGAGGAGGCTCTACCATTGCAGCAGAATCTCATTATTATTACCTGTAAGGTAGGAGTGGGGACGGGGGTTCTCAATTGAGGAGGCTCTGCCCCTGCAGGAGAAACTCATTATTATTACCTGTAAGGTGGTGGGGTGGGTTTTCTCTCGATTGAAGAGGCTCTTCCACTGCAAGAAAAACTCAATCCTCTGAATCCCTCCCTTAGACGGACGTTTAAACACCAATACATTATAGGATTAAGAGCACTGTGCGCATGTCCCAGCCACAGTGAATACAACAGAACTCCAACCTGTGTGATATTTCCGGAAATGTCCATTGTTAAAGATATGATGTTATATGGTAACCAAAAGAGAAGGAACAGTGATACTAAAACCACAAGCATGCGCGCTGCTCTCTGTCGTGATTCTACCGTCTGTACGCTGCTGTTGGAGTTGACTCTCTCTAACTTCCGGTCATATAAAGTCTTCCCGATACATGCGTAGCATACAGCTAATATTGTAGCGGGGATGGTATACACCACTAATAAGGACACAATGCCAAAAGCTCTTCTGTTCTCCAGATTTAACCACTGTTCTCTGCAGAATTTAATCTCTCCGTGATATGGCAGAGGCACAGCATCCAACTCCCGAACCAGTATAAGTGGTACCATGATCACGGCAGATATCAACCATATGCTGATAATGATACCGACAGCTTCGGCTGGTTTCGTCACTCTCCGTTTACTCATTGGGAATTTGATTCCAATAAATCGATCAATACTCATAGCCATCAAAGTAAATATACTGGAAGCCACTGCAACTCCTGTAAATAGAACAAATAAAGCCCTGAATTAATTTGAAGTATAAAGGTTGTTTTGGTGACTTCGTATAAAATGTGTAAAGCAACTTCTCTTTGTTGGTAGGTATGGCAATTGCCAAGGGCTGTTAAGTATGTTGATACATATGTGAGCCAAATACATTTATTCAATCCTGGTATTACAGCATTCATACGCCAATATTTGTTTAACGTATCCTATAACTTTGCACTTGGAAACAACAGCTGACAAATTTAATCATCATTTGTTCATTGCAAATTTACAGATATATTGTATCGCCTTGCGAAACATCCACACAAGTGATATATCCATAGTTCTACTTATTCCATCATCAACCTTTATAATCCTCTTCGATCTCGATTTTATTGTTTACACTGGACTCTGTTAGACCACAACACAGGGGCTTAATGAAATGTTTATTGCTCTCTGAAAAGGTTATATTATTCGCATATGACATAGTCTATCCTATAGGGAACTAATGTAAATAAAAGTCTTCATCAAGATTCAACCGTGACAAAGGCTGTTTGACTCAGCTCTAGTTGTAGAAGTCAATGGCAATATACACATCATAATCCTTGTCCAACGTAGTGAAGCTATAGCTCATTGCAGTGAGAACCCGCGGCCGTGGCTAAGTGGTTAGCCTGTGTGATTACTAATCCTACTTCGTACAGCCGTTGGTTTCACAAGAGGTTTCCCCACGGTTTTCCTCTTTATTTAAGCAAGGAACAGCGTGAAGTGGAAAATCCGTAGTCATATAAGTGAAATATCCTACAGTACGACGTTAAGCTGGTTTTGAAAATGTTGTGTTGCATGTGAATGTTTGGGCTGTATGTGAAATGTATGGGCTGTATGTGAAATGTATGGGTTGTATGTGGCATGCTTGGGAGTTGTTTTTGTGTTGCATGGCACACGTTGTGATGTATGACACATATTATGATGTTGCATGGCACATATTGTGATGTATGACACATATTGTGATGTTTTATGGCATATATTGTGATGTATGACACATATTATGATGTTGCATATCGCATAGTGTGACGTATGACACGTATTATGATGTTGCATAGCGAATACTGTGATGTATGACACGTATTATGATGTTGCATAGCGAATATTGTGATGTATGACCCATATTATGATGTTGTATGGCACATACTGTGATGTATGACACATTTGGTGATATTGTATGGCATATCTTGTGGTTATATATGACCAGGGATATAGTATGGCATATCTTGAGGTAATATATGACCAGGGATATAGTATGGCATATCTTGTGGTTATATATGACCAGGGATATAGTATGGCATAACTTTTGGTTATATATGACCAGGGATATAGTATGGCATATCTTGTGGTTGTATATGACCAGGGATATAGTATGTCTACATACCCAGGTATGACACATATTGTGATTTATGACACATACTGTGATGTTGTATGACACATATTTCACGCAGTTTTTGACAAAGCTATGTGTTGTTTAAGTGACTAGCAAAGCTAACGTATTTAATACGCAGGCCTATATTAACGACATTGCCGTTATAGCAACATCTTTGAAGAAGTAGAGCCCTCTGGCTAAGGGCAGTCTGCTAGAAGATAGGCGACGCTGCCTTTACTGGGTACTGGGGGGAAATTAACTTTCAAAAAGATCACATTTAATGGTTGAGCTAGTCTCAGTTGAATACACCGCTGTCATGTAAGTGAAATACCGTTAAATTGGGCGTAAAACACCTATCAAACAATCCAAACATGAACAGGTGGAAATAGCCTACTTCTTTCTGTACATGACGTACTCTCTTAGTAGAGAATATGTGTCTACTCACTTCAAAATGTGTATCTTTGTCTGATAAATAATTGTGTTTTATATAAACGGATATATATATAGTCCAGTCCGTTCCATAATCAACATTTACAATCTCCCGCACATGTCATTCTGGTGTTTACACACAATTTAGACCTTACTTTATAAACAGACTCTGTCTATGGTAAAACAATGAGATAGAGAAAGGGGTTGTTGTGAAGGTATGTTTGATTGAGAACAAAATATGTCTAGTGGGCCATCAGACTATGTAAACACAGCTTCATATCCAACGTAGCCTACCGATTCCTGTCATAAAAGGTGATTTGGTTCTTGCTATTCAGATAATCTTATCATTCTAAATTTAAAATATATAGCATGTTATCCAAGCCATTGGTGTATCGATAATCATTGATCTTCGTATTATTATCTCGACATTTCAGTTTTGACAAAAACAAAAGAAACAGAGGAAGAAAGCCACTTTCATATAGCAGGGAACGAAAATTTACGGATGTCTGACTTTTGTAATGAAGGCTGTAATAGTGCTTCAATCTACGTCTGACCATATTACGAGGAAAGATGCATTCGATCTGTTCGCTGTTTGTGCGGAAATTTTGTCTTAGATGTGTTTTGTTTTTAAGTTAAGCATACGGTGGCAAGTTGGCCGTGTGGTATCGAGAAATCCATGTTTTAAATGATTTGACCTTAAAGATATCATATAGCCGTAGAAATCTGACGGACACAATTGATTTGTTTACATGTACGAGTGGCTGGAAATGTCAATGTAATCAACCCTAATATCCACAAGCGCAAATAGACCAGTAATCATGTGGAAGCAGATCCAAACAGATCAAATAAAGGTGTCAGTTCTTTTGGCTTACCATGCAGTTGACAAGGCTAAGAATTAGACTTCAAAATTATAACAGTATAGCTGTATTCATACGATACGATTACTCTATACGATTACTCGAAACTATTATCTTTCAGCAATTTTTTTATTTTATTTCATAATCGGTTTTCACCATTTTCGACATAGATTGGATCTCGATGAATGCATATATAGTGTATTGCAGATAAAGAATATACATATACAAACGCTCTATATGGGGCACAAGACTTTACCAACTACACTTTACCAAACCACCGAATAACTATGTCATCAAGAAGACCACATTTTTATTAGTTTCTGAGAGGATCAAAACTGTATTCCGAAATCTCTATGTTTTAACGTTTTGGTGTAAGAAATTGGTTTGTCGAATGAGAGATGTAAGTGCTAGACTGTTAT
>JAVFBX010224138.1:0-11194 GCA_034783855.1 Mopalia kennerleyi | reverse complement strand
CTGTTATATGTTATCAGCTCTGTAAATGGATTTTATGTATCTGTATGAGTCTGAGTTCAATAAACTAAACTAAACTAGGTGAATTGCCCCCTCTTGCAAAACAAAAAAAACCAAAAAAAAACCAAGCAATCAAAATACTTTGATGTTTATGATGAGTTACAGCCAAAAACTCAGCATAGGCTTCTAAAAAGTATACCAGTACTGTAAAAGAATAAATAGCAAAGCAGTTTTAGCTTATTTTGAAGAAGACCAATTTGTATAATAGGATTTCACGAGAACCAACTTTCAACCAAGTATGTTGAAACTCAACAGTGAAAACATGTATTACAACAAAAGCTAAATAGAGGTTATGACCGAACAGAAACGGTTTCCAACCAATGAACTTATAGATAGGCCTACATGTACACAAATATTTTGTTTTCTTTCAAGGTGGCATATAGGCTACATGCCGCCAGTGCCGATAGATTAAAAAACTAAACTACCGGGTATCTAGCTTGACTATCATCGCGGTTAGTTAAGAGTGTGCCATTATACGGAACTATTTCTGAATCTTCATGATACAGTTTTCTAGAAAAATAACAATAATCAAACCGATTTCAATTATAGGTATCCAGCTGAAGCTTGGAAACCTATAATTATCCGGCCAATTTCAATTATATTTCCAGCTGAAGCCTGGAAACCCAATATTCCGGCTGATTTTAATATGTATCCAGCAAAAGATTAGAAACCTAACTACTTTGTTAAACACTATATAGGCCTACTTGTTGTGTTTTTTGGCAGCCCTTAGTCCGAAGCTATCTATATTATAATATCAAAGACAAAACAAAATGTAGACAAAAAACTGCTATTATTCAAATCAGTTTGAATAAGAAAATGTTGCGGTAAACAAATGTGTCTGAATGACATAGCATTATTAATCTAGACAGAAAAAGACCCAAAGAAAAGTCGTCTTCTCTCATTAACTCACTTATGGGATCACTGACGTAAATAAAGGCTTCGTATATATAGGTCATTGGTTGGCTACATTATATGTGTAGTATATATTCATACATACGAGAATAAATGTACAGGAATACATAATTTGAATTGTATAAGCATCACCGATATATATATGCATATAGGGTCATGTGAAATGAAGATCGTCAACTTGTTAATCCGAAAAATAAATATGTTGCAGGAGGTGAAATTATTGAGGGGGCCAGATATACCCTTGGTCCTCTTGTTTTTATTATAATATTGGGGGGGGGGGGGGGTAGGGGGTGATGATTTATCCATTAGCAAAATTGCCTTGTAATAAGCTATAGGCCTACTACTGTGAATGTCCTGCGAGTGTGGTATGACTTTACGGGGAGATAACTAGTGTCATTTACCAGCTCTTCTGTAAAACGAGGAAAGAAAGCGCGTGAGAGCAATGTTTGTTGATGACAGAAGCTTGACAATGTATGCTTCTTTTACTGTCATGTACCCTCAATGTGTCAGTTGGAGAAGATAACAATCGCTGGATTGTGAGACACCACACTTATTTATTTGCATGTGTTGAATGACACAATGCTTAGAGGGTTTCTGATGGCTTCAGCTCAAAAAGGTAGTCCCTTTGATTCTTGGACTTCTAGTTCTAAGATTAATTCATAGAGTATCATAGACTAATGATAGAGGTAGGGCCTGGGTCCATGACAAAAGACCCAAAGGACATAAGACCCTAGGACAAAAGACACAAGGACATAAGACCCAAGGACATAAGACCCAAGGGACATAAGACCCAGGGGACATAAGACCCAAGGAACATATTATATTACGGCACATAGTTATCTATAAATGCAAACCCATACTTAGACCTAAATGACGTCTTACCTTCCTCATTTTCTTTTGGCCATGTTGTATGTCCGGTTTCAACGACATAACTATTTCACCTTCAGTTGTGTAGGAAACTAGGACCTCCTTCGATCCGGGCGTAAAATAAATCCTTCCAGGCAGCTCCGTGTCTAAAAATCACGTTATTAGGTGCCTTATAGCATAAGGTCTCTGTAACAGTCATTTCCGATACTTTGTCGTCTGTTTTCCACACAAACCAGCCATCAATAGCGAAAAATTCGCTTTTAATTTCAAACGAAAAGCGTGTTTCAATGCGAAATGAAACGTACCTCCCGCACAGGAGTTTGCTATTCTTAGTTAAATGCGCATGCAACGTCCAAGTGTTTGAAATAAAAAAAATGAAAGCGAATTTCAAGAGTGTGGCGAAATCTACCACACAGCAAACATTTGTCACCTCCTAAATTTGAAAGTAGACTGGCCCGGAAGTTTCATTACATCACTCTCAGATGAGTCTACTTTCAAATAATAGCAAGTAAGTTTTAGATGAAGGGCCGCCATGACTGAGAATTGGCATTAGTCTGTATATGCATATATGAATTCTCAGTTATATCAGGACTACCTGGATCTAACATATTGGGACTGTATACTCACATTACTGTCATGATGCTAATCATGTAACATTCTTGAAAGTTTGTCTGTCCATCCATCTGTTCTTTTCCTCCACTCCAATCTAACTGCTGTAATATTCCGATGTCTATCTGAAAAAGTGTATCGACTCAAACTTGGTTCATTTAACAGCTAACATATCGAGACTGTGCACTGTATTGATACCGTCAATCCGTCATGGTGCTATTCATGTTACATTCTTGGACATTTGTCTGTTAGCCATCTGTCTGCCACTTGCCCTCACTCTACACAGGCTTCAAAAACTTTTGGAACGTTGGCGATCAATTTAAAGAAAGCCAAACTAAAAACACAACAACAACAATGCTCAGCTGTGATAAACAGGCTATATTGTTTTATGAGACCATGGCTTCACTTGAGCATGTTTTGCCTTCCCATTGTCAGGCTGATCTCAATGCCAGACAGTCAGTCTATCAGGACCATGGCAAGAAAAAGCAGAAAATATGGGAATGTCATTGCCGAGAAAATGACGGATGGCCGTGTGACATTTAAGCAAATAAAACATTAATGGCAAGTAAAGCTCATGTTATTCAATGATTCACAGTTCAACCCAGAAAAAGCAAATTATTATTTTTAGCGCATTTTTATCCCAACTAGCACTGTTAACGATAATATAATATGGTACTGTGCGCCAATCAAGCTACCTCAATAGGCTACAACACTGTTCATCTGTATATATCTGTTTTAATCTCGCCATATTGGATAAATTGGACATGACCTGTTCTTTTTTAAAATTTTCAGGGAAAAAGCACTCAGGATCGCTGGTTCAATCGCCATGTATATGCCCTCAAGTCGGCCAAAAACTTTCGCTGGAAAATTCACTGGCAATCAGATCTCCTCAATCAGGCGATTATATTCGCTCTTGTGGGAGCGGCATTACCCTAAAGAATTATAGGTAGCAAGAATATCATTGTACATGGGGCAAACTTGCATAATAACAGTTTTAAAGTTTTATGGTAGGCAGCGGCTAATCATAATTGTTGGACTATATCCCTATTGAAAATCAGGCTTCACAGCATGAGCAAACTACTGCCTGGTTAGGCCTGTTTATCTAGCGGGTCCGGGGATGGCATGGGCAAATGAACTATAAACACCCTGCTAGTTGAAGTCAGTCTATTTTCAATTTTTTATTTTAACACAGATATTATGTACAAAGTAATACATCGACATCAATTGGGCTTCTATCCGAATTGACTCTAAAAATGCCCCTGGGAATATCTCTTATGTCTGAATAAATCCTGATATTGCATTGGTAAATACGGTACGGTTATAAATAAAAACTCGCATTGTTATCCATCACAGGTCCTACTCTATTGTTCGAGAAGTTTGGCGGAGGTAATAAGTCCGGTCGAAGGTTTTATGCCTGTTCAGCTTTTCGCGACAGAAAGGACTGTAGTTTCTTCCAGTGGGCTGATGAGAGTGTTAGTGAGGAGAAGCTTTTATTGCGAGAGAAACGTTCCCAGCTGCCAGTCTCTACACATTCTAAACAACGGTCAGTCACTTTGTTCTATTATTTTCTATATTAGGGTCATTCCATGCCAAATCACCAGATTTAAGAAAAAGTTACCGCATCACCATCTCTGATTTTCTTAAAACTTTCACAGAATGATGCCATACTACCCAATAGGCAGTATACAAAGTTACAGGCTTGTATCTCAATTAGTTTTCGAGATATGGGTAATTCAAGACATGGAGGTGGCCTTCTTTTTAGTGCAAAAATGTGCATCACAATAAAAAATGTAATTTTTTAGAAGTCATAACATTTTAACTACTTATGCTAGATAACTGAAATTTTCCGAGCTTATCCTTTGGTACTTAGAGTCTTTGAATACCAAAAGAGAACATCTTCAGTTGCATATCATTCAAGTTATGATTTCTTAAAAATCATTAAATAATTTAGTAGGAGAAACTTTGGCTTAGCATATCTTGAGATTGAAGTATGTTAGAGCTCTCATATGTTGGATTTCAATAGTCTTATTGTAGTAGACTTCTGGTGAATAGATATTTTTCTTTAAAAAGTTTAATATTTTTATTTTTGAGACAATGAAAACGAAAAAAAACCACAAAATGTCAACATTTCAAATGCGTATTGCTCAGGTCTGAGGTACCTGCTAATCTACTTGGTTTGTTTAGATATGTCTGTTGCGGGGTACCTGCCTTGTCAAGCTACTTCCTGAAAACACCAACCAAAAATAGCTTAATCTATAAGTATTTTTTATTTTCATATCCTGACAGATGGTCGGAATTGTTGAAATTATCTCCATCAGACCGATCCTTCTGCCATACTTGTGGTCAATTTCTGGTTCCCTCCGACCCCTGCCAGCATGACAACACACACACAGTTATCTCCCCTGTCGAGGATGAATCTTTACAGAGGCCATCTCAACTTTTCCAGCCAAGAGAAAACAACAAAACTTTTGCAGTATGTATCTGTTATTGCTACACCTTTTGATTTTGTATTAATCACATCATAACCTCTTAAGACCCCTCGTCCACACCTGTGGGCAAACACTTATTTGTTTTAAACAATTGTAATACAATTGCCCAGTTATTCATTCTCGAGTTGCAACCCAATGCGCATCTCTATGGACAAACACCATAAGTCACAAGATAGCCCAAAAGAAGCTACCACATTGAATGACCTTAAAATCTAACAGTGAACATTACCCTGGATCTTAGGTGGATATGACATTAAACAAAACATGACATCATTTGATTTTTGTCCAATAAGAGAAACATTGCACGCTGGAGAATTATTCGTCTGGTCCTCAAAGTTATCGCATGAGAGCATTCTCCAGTAGTAAAAGTAGATGCCTATACCATGTCATATGAAATTGTGTTCTGTAAATCATATACCGGTCCCATTTCGTAGACGGTAACAATATAAGTCTAGTTCCCGGAGGTTTATCTCTTATAAAACTCATCCTAAACTCAGGATAAATACATTCTGTATAACAAAACAAAAATTGCATATTTGAGAATGGAACATCGTCATGATGGAACATCGTCATGATGTTCCATTCTCAAACATGCAGTATTTGTATAATGCTGCTCCATTTTGCGAGTGATCCCTTTGATGTTCTGTTGTGATGCATGTGTACCCGACCACTACAGGCTTCATGTAGACCATTCTGAATCCACAAACACAAACACACTGTTTTTAAACACAGGTCAATGTTGTGGCTTAGTGGTTAGTGAGTGCGCTTACTAAAGCCTACTTTGATGTACCATCCCTGGGTTTGAGTCTACCTGCCAACCATCAGGTACATGTATATGAGTGAGTCACATGATGTGGCTCCAGCATCGCAGGGTTTTTTTCTGCGAGGTTTTCTTCCATTTTTCCTCCTAACCTTATTTAAGCAAGGAACAGTGTGAAGTTGACAATTCATCGTCATATAAGTGAAATACCCATAAGTACAACGTTAAACCTCAATCAAACAAACTTTCTTGCCAGTGACATCAAGAGTGGGCTGTCGCTATGACACGCTGTCATTTGAATGCCATAACCTTCAATGCAGTGTGAATCCTGTAATCAAAAAATTAATATGGCCTATTAATAGTCTTTATTAAAACATAAGTTTATCATTTAAATGAATTTAATTTCTCTTCAGCAATATTTGTTTTCAAAAAGCACAGTGAAGTTTACAGTTGATCTTCTCAAGACCCTTGGGTTTAACAAAGTTCTTTGTCTCGGGGCACCAAGGTTTGTATGTCCTGTTTGATTATTCATTACTAATCACCCTTATATATCTGGCCTGGTTGGTCAAAATCTGAAGCTTTCTGTCTACCTATATCAACCAGCACTGTCTCGTATTCTGCTGTTTAAGGGTTTAGCCCGGTAGCCTACAATATGTGAAGTTTTGAAACTTCACCAAGAATCCTGGGGTAAGTCTGTTGAATTCAAAACATTGCCAATGACAACATTTACATGTGACAAATATTATTTTCAGGTTTCTCTTTATAGCATAGCACATGTAAAAACAATGCATTAAAAGATTAAGAAAGATTAAGATTAATGAAAAGAATATTTTGTAACCTGTCATTCAGGTGTTATCAGGATAAATGAAGATATTCAGATGTAGGTCTATAGGATTCACAAATAGATTCAGATGTAACCTGTATGTTTTCAGGATTCATGAAGAGATTCAGATGTCACATGTAGGGGAATCCACAGCAGAAAAACTTCAAAGTTATCTTCTTGACCTCGATGACAGATTTGTAAGATATTTGAACTCTTAAAAATAAGATTTTTAAGAGAAATTATTTTAGTTTGTAGTGAAGAGTTAACATTTTACTACCAGCAATTAGTATCAGGTTGTCCTTACATCTGTGACGCAATGCAGTGCTCCCTTCTCCAGGCACACTCTTCAGTATCAAAAAGCACCCTTCTTTCACCGTCAAAATACAATGGAGAGTAATCTGAAGTTTCTGAACTCGTTTTCGAGGACAGTACATCATTTCATTTTATTGATCGTTAACTGTTGAATCCAGAAGTGACTTGCCTCTATATTTAGCTATTGCTTTAGTAAAATGTAAATAACACTAATTGTTCCTAACAGCATGTGTTTCTGTTAAACTGTGATCGTGCGCTTCATCCCGTCACCAGGCAACATGGGGAGTGTTGTATGTGTGCGTTTGTGTTATTTGAAGAATCCAGAGTTTTAGACTCAACAAAAGTAAAAAGGTAAAACTACTTGTAATCTGTAAAATAGTGAACTTCTTTTCAGCACATTTATTTAGGTTAGCGCACATAACATCGACCCAAATCGTTTTTGTTTGATGCGAAATTGATATTGATTTATCAATTTTCTTGTCACACTCTCTGTGTGCAGATCATCAGGTGTATGATTGTCATGATGTGAATCCGGCAATTGTGAGGGTGCTTTTTACGATGTTTCCTCCCAGTTTGGGTAAGGAGCAGTGTGAAGTGGACTATCCACAGTCATATAAACCAATCAAACAAACAAACAAATCTTGTCACACCCTGTGAAATATTCATCGTATCCATCAACAAACAGTAGATATCATCTTTATATTCTGTTGTCATAGCAAGATTAGGAAAACTCCTTTCCTCCAGGTTACTGAAAACTAGCAGAATAAACTGGTAACTGCTGTTTCTTTTCAGTCTCAAGTCTGGCCACCTCATCTCTTCTCACACTACAATATGTTTAATCAGCATTTCTTTGGCGGAGAGAAACAGCGGGAGTATTTTGAATCCTTTGTTTGCGGTGGAAAGGAGAAGTTTATTGTAGTGATGGATCCACCATTTGGAGGACGGTGTGAAGCATTGGGCAACGCTCTTTACAACATATCACACACATGGGACAAGACGAAAAGTATGTCCAAGTATAGGGGCTGGCTGCAAGAGAAAACTTCTTAATGAAAAGTAGAACTTTCCTTGTATCATTGCATTTTATTTTTTCTCGTCTGAGATTAACAGACCCCTTTCTCTCTGTGACTGACTCAACTGAGATTAACAGACCACTTTCTCTCTGTAACCAACTCAACTGAGATTAACAGACCTCTGTCTCTGTGACCAACTCAACTGAGATTAACAGACCTCTTTCTCTCTGTGACTGACTGGCCGTGGCTTAGTGATTAGCGAGCGCGCTTACAGAAGCCAACTTCTATTTACCGTTCACATGATCGATGTCTGTCGACCCTCAGGTATATGAGTGAGTCACACGATGTGGCTCCGGCAAACGCGGGGGTGGTTTTTACGAGGTTTCTTCACGGTTTTCCACCGTAATTAGACCAGGAACATTGTTAAGAGGACAATACCTGTCATATAAGTGAAATACCCTTGAGTACGACGTTAAACCTCAATCAAACAAACAAAAACAATCTAGTCAATGAACTTCTGGTATTACAAGCCCTCTGGCTAAGGGCAGTATAATTGAAGCATATCTATGCTGTTAGCAAGGGAAGAACATTAATTGTTCAACAGAGCACTTCACATTATGGTTGTGTTGTTGTGTACTCTTTGAAAGTACGTCGCCATAATACCAGTGAAATACTGTTAAGTAACATTAAACACCAATCAATCAAATTGGTATTACAGACATCATAATAAAACGTCTTTAGAATGATAGAATCACCTTATCATTGTATTTATTGTGCTAAAAATGGTCTTCCTATACAATGTTAACTGCCAAATCTGAGGAAATCAAATTAAAACAATAAATCTATCTGAGGGAGCGAATGATGACAAATCATTCAACAATTTCGATGGTTCTACAATCCACACAGACAGTTAGAGAGCATGAACACAACATGAAATTATAGAATCAGTTCTGTGTTTAAACACAGGCCTGTGCTGTTGGGGAGAATGGTCAGAACGGGGTTTCCCCATGGTTATGCAAACTTAATTTAGGAGTACCTATTTATAGATTTCCCAAATTGTTTGCAGTCTTTGACTAAATTTGGATTTTGATACTGATTTTGACAAATTTTTACATCCAATAATCAATGAAGTTTGTGTTTTAAACAAATTTTGCTTTATTTTTCACCAAAGCACATGTATGTATTTAAAAAATCAGTAAACCAGGGGAATATGCAAATGTTAGGTTATCTCACAAAATTTTAGAGGACCGATTTGAGGTTATGCCAAAATAGATTATAGCATAGGCTTGTGAACACATATTGTAAATTTGAAGCAAACATGGGAATATTGAAAATTCAATGTTCACACAATCATAATGTTAGTATGAACTTTGTTGATGTTTGTTTCACAGTGAGTGAGCCGAGTGTTTCCGGTCTTACCCAGTCCCTGGTGGGTTTCACTATATCATCGTCTCAGTTAGGCCCCAGTAAAGTATATCCTCCTCCACGTATACCACACAGTTACAGGCCATATCACATAGAAAAGGCTGCCCTTGCCCTGGCAACAGCTCCAGAGAAAGGCAGTCTGAACTTCATTACTAGAGGATTACTACTGGGAGAAAAACCATCATTAGGTAAGTTTCTGATCAAATTTCATTTTTTAAAGAATTGAGTTTTACATGGTTTTGACTTTGTATTCTATATGTATTTTAGTTTAAGCTGTGTTGAGATTTATTGGGTCAAAACAATGACTGTTATAATTAAAATGATATTTAAGCAGCGAATGGGCGATTTAGAGGCATTCAGTACTTAAACCTGATGCACTAATAATAAATCAGACGTTGTTATCCATAAAACGATAAAGTTTAAGGAATGGTTGACTGGAGGGTATTGTTTGCTCTGTTGCCCTCAGGGGGCTGTGAATGTCTTATCCTGTAAATGTCCTGTCTTGTGAAGTGAATGTCCTATCTTGTGAATGTTGTCATGTGAATGTCTAATCTTGTGAATGTCCTGTCTTGTGAATGTCCTGTCTTGTGAATGTCCTGTCTTGTGAATGTCTCATCTTGTGAATGTTCCATCTTGTGAATGTCCTGTTTTGTGAATGTCCTGTCTTGTGAATGTCCCATGATGTGAATGTCCTGTCTTGTGAATGTCCTGTCTTGTGAATGTCTTGTCTTATGGATGTCCTGTCTTATGGATGTCCCGTCTTGTGAATGTCCTGTCTTGTGAATGTCCTGTCTTGTGAATGTTTTGTCTTGTGAATGTCCTGTATTGTGAATGTCCCGTCTTGTGAATGTCCTGTCTTGTGAATATCTTGTGAAGTAAATGTTCTATCTTGTGAATGTCCCGTCTTGTGAATGTCCTGTCAAATTGTTTAAAAAAAGTAGGGATTTAATCTGCAGCAATCAAACAAATATAATGTATGCTGTTTATTTTAAGCTGCTTTATCAAGTCTGAAGAAGCCAGAGCCCGTGACTTTTAGAAAGCCGGAGAGTCCAGAAGTAGAAGAACCAGCTGAGAACTCCATATCTGATGGGGTCCCGACATCTGCTGAGTTAGAGGGGGCCTCTTCAACAACAGCACCATCTATAAAGCCTTTTCAAATCAATAAATCAGAGCTTAGTCAGTCCAAACCATCAGTGTACAAACCCTTCAATAGTGATCCAGCCAAACAATCACGCTATGAACAGTACGTGGCCAGTCTTAAGCAGAACAAACAAGGTATGTATACCGTAGACTGGTGTCTTGTGGGAACAGAGGAGGTGTGCTAGTTGTCGATGGATGTCAACTTGACTTTCATAGCTGAACCTATCAGCAACTTGTTGCCATCAAGTTCCAAATAGCTGCCCATGTTCTAAATTGTACAATTGGCTGGTTCTGTGTTGTGTGTACTCACCAGCTACATACAAGGTCTTGGGTCAAGTAACCTCTAGTTTTATATACAACCAGCCAATCAGAGGCTAGTTTACACATCACATGATGATCTCACATGAAGCTTCAGCATGTCTGATACATGGACCAAGACATCACTTGATAGTCACATGATCCAAACTTACCTTTTACATGGGCCTTTGGTTAATGACCAAAGATTACCAGTCTGAAAAACCCGATAGTGTAAGAGCTTATCATCTAGTTGTGACCTATAGCTGTTTAATAGTTCCATCCCAATGCAACAAGACTTACCTGTAATCTAATAAGTTTAACTAATGTTTTTAAATAAAAGTAAATCTTATTGTTTAGGTCCTTAAAGCTCTGCATAATTCTAATCATCTTTTATTTGTTTGTGCTCCAACAATCACGGGGGTGGTTTTTACGAGGTTTCTTCTCGGTTTTCCACCGTAATTAGGCCAGGAACATTGTTAAGTGAAATACCCTT
>JAVFBX010224127.1:0-11195 GCA_034783855.1 Mopalia kennerleyi | reverse complement strand
GGTCACAGCTTACAGACCAAAGGCTGCGGAGCTGTAAAATCCTGGCTTCACCCTTTACTCTTACCAAATAGCATTGTTGTGTGATCAGTTAACTAAACATATTACATGCGGTGAATGGTCTGACACATTACAAAAGCCACATATCAAAGCCTTTAGGCTCTAGTTAAATTATAGAAATGCTACTCAGTGTCCGTCCGTTTGTCCGTCCGTCACAAATGCTTGTGAACACGCTAGCTAGCTTGAAAACAAATTCACCGATTAACTTCAAACTTGGTATATGGCTTCATCCTGTTAAGATGACGGATGTATTGCAAATCACCAAATTCCGTTTAAAGAAATTGCCATTATAATTTTAGCCTGTTCATGCCTGTATTTGTTGTGAACACGATAAGTAGAGAATTAATTCACACATTACCTTCAAACTTGGTAGGTAGCTCCCTCTTTTTAAGACGAGGTATTGCAAATCACCAAATTCCGTTATACAAAATGGCTGTTATTACATAATTTGAGAATATTCATGCCTGTATGTGTTGTGCACACAATAAGTAGAGAATAGATTCACCGATCAACTTTACACTTGGCATGTAGCTTCCTCCTGTTAAGACGACGAATGGTATTGCATTTCACTTAAATCCGTAAAACAAAATGGCTCATATTACATAATTTTAGAATATCCATGCCTATATGTGTTGTAAACACAATAAGTAGAGAAGAAATTCCTGGATCAACTTCAAACTTGGTATGTAGCTTCCTCCTGATAAGACTACGGATGGTATTGCATTTCACCAAATTGCGTAAAACAAAATGGCTGTTATTACATAATGTTAGAATATTCATGCCTGTATGTGTTCTGAACACAATAAGTAGAGAATCAATTCACGGATCAACTTCAAACTCGGTATGTACCTTCCTCCTGTTAAGATGACAGATGGGATTGCATTTCATAAAATTGCGTAAAACACAATGGCTGTTATTACATAATTTGATAGTATTCATGCCCGTATGTGTTGTGAACATAATCAGTAGAGATTGAATTATTGGATTAATTTCCAACTTGGAAGATAGCTTCCTGCCTCTGAGACAATGGATGGGATTGAATTTCAAGTTCCGTAAAACAAATATGGCCGCAATTGCATTACTTTACATAATTCATATCTGCAGATGTTGTAACAAATTCACAGATTAACTTGAAATATGGTCTTCTCCTATTAAGACAACAGATGGGAATTTCATCAAATTCCCTAAAACAAAACGGCCTCTTTTGCATAATTTTTCAATCCTCATATCTGTATATGTTGTGAACACATAACTCTTTAATCACTTCACGGATTAACTTGAAACATAGTCTGCTCCTATTAAAACAAAAGATGGGATTACATTTCATCAAATTCTCTATAGAACAAAATGGCGCACACTGCATTATTTTACAATATTCACTCTTATGTTTTGTGAACATGATAGCTAGAGAACAAAAGAAGTCATTAACTTGGAATTGAGCTTTCTTTGATGGTCCATGTGATTGCATTTCATTTACTTCCACGAACCAAAATGTCCATCGCTTAAATTCAGATATAAACTTCAACCCTCACTTTTTCTGTTAATCCCATAGATGTGGTTGTATTTCATGACGTTTACAAAAAATATGACTGACATTGCTTAGTGCACCTAAAAGGTGATAAACACCATAACGTTTACTTTTTGGCTCTTCGAAGAAGACAAAATAGTTCTTAAACAAAAGTAGGAAAACGCGATTTGACTGGGATTATGAGCATATATTTTCAAAAAAATCCTTTAGTGGTGGACCTGCTAGCTACTTGGCTTGTTTTAGTTACATGTAGCTTTAAATCGGTCAATTCGTTCTAACTTACCCTTTCATAATCGGAGTGCACAAAAAGTTTTACGCAGACTCTCAAATTCGTTAACATGTCAAAGGATCATACATTAGGTGACAAATCTTTGTTTCTGATTTTTACCAGTCACAGCCGTAAATTACAGAATCTCTCAGGAAACCGTGAAACGGAATTCCTTTTGCAATAACCAATTCATAATTCGCACTGCAGTAGCATACGATATGGTGTGGGTCACTTGTACCGTGTACGTCACTTCCGGTCTGTAATATTTTAATTACTGACTTAGTTTTAATTAGTTCCTTGATCTGAGGTGTTATTTTACTAACGCAGTATTTTTGAACGACCAAAACCCACTGTAAAACCGCTTGTCTTCTCCTTTATCAGACGTCATATGAAATGACCAGTGTAAGATAATTCACTGCGCTTGAGTCCTTGAAGCATATTTTATTTGGCCTTTTATTTTAAGATCATTTCAGAAGGCGGTGGCTCATTGGTCAATTAAGTAGGAAAAAACAAAATTTAGTTTTAGTTCTGCTGGGGAACAATTCCCCCCTCGGTCAAATACAATTAAAAACAACTGCTTCAACGCAAACTAATACAAAAAACAACCCCAACTAAAAAACAGCCACAGACAAAAAAAAACCCCAATAAAACAGACACACAAACTAAAAAGCCATCTGGTCCGGAGGTTCGCCTTTCTAAGGCCACAAGGGATGCTGTTCAAATATTTCAATTTGAACAGCCAGCTAATGTTATTAATGTAGAAAGGGTTGGTCTCTTCTCTCAGAAGCCATCAGAAAGTAAATCCCTTGTGTCGGAGACGGTTACTCTCGAGAACCGCTTCGACGTCTGTAAGTGATGGAGGTAGAAAGCCATATAGAAAGATATCTGCCTTATCTAGGACCGGATTACGAAAAAGCTTTTGAGAAATACCTCAAAGATGATTCGGTCGTTGTGTATCGGTACATTTTTATGAATCATTGTAAATTACTATAATTGACAGAATTTTTAACACAATGATTTGAGATCCAAGTTTGAATTGAAGGATTGTTTGACAACATTGCTGGCGATTTTGTCATAAAGTTTCTTGAACGGATCGGTGTATTTCGTAAAATCTGATTTTTATCAATAATTGTAAATTATTAAATGGACAGAATTCTAAACCCGATATTTACAAGTTTTAGATCCAAATTTGAACTATATTATGTATTGACAAAATAAACCTTTTAACACTTATGTATGTCATATTCACTTCATTTCATTTCTCTTTTTGATGTTTACAGCTAAGGGTTCTGCCGAGTACAATTATCTTTAAAAATATGTATATAAAAAAAATAATTTAACAATGTTCACGCCACAGCGTAGCTGAAATACCGCTGAATGGGGCGTAAAACACTAAGCAATCAATCAATCAATATCCTTCATTTTCGAGATGCAAATATTAAACTTCTAAAGAAAAGAATAAATATAGAAGTAATTAAAATGCTATCAACCCATGTAGCTTCAAAAGACAATACAAAACAGAATCATTGTTAATATTAAAAATCATTTTTAAAGAGATTATAATATCACTATAGACCATAGAATAGACGTATGGTATGGTTGGTAAATAAACTGTTGGATGACATTCCATCATAGATGGCATAAGTTTTATGACTCTTGCATGTTGAGTCTGTTGACACTGAAAACTTGATATACTGTTCTCTAATATCTCGGTGTCAGTCAGGGCTGAACGCTACTACAAAATCTCATTAAGTCTCGTCTTAACAAAACTTCATCATGATACATTTTCCACATCTTCCCCATATTTATAGTAGCAGTATTTATTTTTTGCAGCAAAAAGAAAAACTAAGTTTACATAATGTACTCATACACACAACTCAGCACTGTTGATCCACTGAAGATTCTTGCAATTTATATGCTGTTTTTATACACAGGGGAAAAGACCACACCCAAATGAAATGGCCGGATCGGACTTGGATGGTGACCAATATTTTGTGACTTGGCTGCCATCGTTGCTGAAAGATTTTCGAAAGAAAAACTGTGAGCCAATGGATTTCCCCCCACCTATAAAAAAAACTCTGGGACGTGATGTGAAGGTGTCTGATGTAAAAGAGTTTATTGTTGTTTATATACAGAACGACCGCTTAGGTCAAATAGCCAATGCTCACAAAGCTCATGCCGATGAAGAGAGTATTTTTAGCCCTATTTGTCAAACACTGGCTAAAAAGCATTCGGAAGCTGTAGACTTTCCTAAAACTGGCCACTGTCCAGAGTTAGAGAAGGATGAAAGAGTGAAGAAATATCCAGATTTTATGGGAAAACATGGTCAAAACATCGTTCGCCGTTCGGACAAAGCCCTTGGTCATCTGTTTCGCCAGAGTAGAAAAATTGCAAACATTATACCACAAAATGACGTTCCACTCACCGGCGGCCGTTTATGTGAAATGAACAAAAGATTGGCTGAAAACTTCGACCAAAAACATGTGGATGACGCCAACATACACTTGGAGCGGTATCGAATCAAAATTCAGGGATTAATGAACCGGTTTGGAATTGAATCGGAAGCAGAAATGTTATCGGGCTGTATTCGCCGGCTACATTTACGCCTGAGTCAAAGAGACGAAAAGCATGAAGTCGTCCAAGTTGTCAACAAGCTCGTAAAAGCATTGAGGCAAACCTATAGAGCATTCTTCTTTCAAGAGTTTGGAGGTGTAAAGCAGCTTGATCTGAGCGATTGTGAGCAGCAGAAGAAAGCTGCTACGTGGTACAAGGTAGCGTATTCATCAGAAGAAAAGGTTGGACGGAGTTTACCTTGGGTTGTATGGGACTTACTGAGTAAACAATGTGGCTCTGCCGATGTTGGAAACCCTGTGTGTGAGGCAATATCGGACACTATGCCGGATCCGGATGTTCTGAAGTGCATTAATATGTGGACAAAGCACGCAAATGTAGACCCTTTGTCTGGGTTGTATCGTATATTTTGCTCGGAACATATTGAGAAATATGGTAATGGGACAGTGTTGGTTAATTTCCTTAAATGGGCTGTATTACAAAAAAAATACCATCTTGAAATACAAGAACGAGACCATTTTGAAATACAAATCGACTGCCTGAGAGCCTTCTTCTCGCTTGTTTGTACGGCTGACTTTAAGAGTTTGGTTGGTCGTCATTCAGATCATCAAGGCGAATTGTCCCTCATTGTGCCGACTGAGTCTTGGAGAAGAATGAAACAGTTAAAGGAATATATCGGAAGTAAATTCAGAATTAAATATGGTTCTGATATCACCATCAATATTCGCCCACATAAAAAGGGAAGGTATCCAACCGGAAAAATATTTCTACGTGCTAAGCACAATAAATTAGACGAAATGGAATCGGCTTTTAACAGATATTTCCAAGGTGAAGAACTTGATAAGATTTTAGGTTAACTGATATAAACTGTCCTCAGTCCCTCAGTTTATATACATCTAATCCAAAGAAATTAAATGACATTTCTGCCAACGAAACACTTATGTACTTTAAATTGAACACATACACTGATATCTGCGCCGTTGAAGAAGAAACATTTGCTCCCTTTCCCACAAAGTTAGAATTTATCGTTAAAACAAGAACGTTGGATAAAAGATATTTGACTGTATTTTCACGTCACAGCGTAGCTGAAACACCGCTGAATGTGGCGTGAAACACCAATCAATCCATCCAATCTGGAGTAAACAGGAAAGCTATAAGCCGTTCATCATGGGTTTTACGAGATCATTTGTATTAAATAGAAGAATGATTTACATCGAACATAACTTCATATTAAACAGATAACTGAAAAAAGTGTACCTCAAACTAAAGCTGTAGATGCGGACAATTGATTATTACACTCATCAAGTCTAAAGAAAGGAAATATTTCAAGTATATAGAATTATTTCAAGTATATGGAAATATTTCAAGTAGTTTTTGCACACGGTGACAGCTAGACACCTTTAAGCGCTTGACTTTTCCTCTTTTTTAGCATCAAGACACTCTAATTCTACACATTGTATCTAGGCCTATATGGATTATATCCGTTGAAGCTCTTCTGATAAAATTATAATACCGTTACATATATAATGTTAGTATTCTCGGAATAAATCAATTGATATGCAGACTATTAGTGTTACATGTCAGTTTCTTTGTTTTGTGTTCGGACATACTGCTTTTATAATAAAGAACATTTTATATGTAATATTTATAATATGTCCAGCTCATTGTGAGTCCGGAGTTAGTCATTTTATGAAATGTATAAAGTAATGTGAACATTTTATGTCGAGTGGGCGGAGGTAACTAAGTGGTGATTTTTCTGTTGTATAATTCCAATAGACTGCCCCAAGGAGAATTCCTCAGTCCAGTATTGTTATGTACAGTTTGGTTTATTTTGATTTGACTCGCCATGTTCAAGATCTGCCTGTAATATGGTTTCATCAAACGTATTTATCGTTACAAATTTATTTGCTCTTTATTTATCCAGTAAAATATTTGTCGATGTGTTTGCTTCGTTGAATTTTTGTTTCCTTGCTTCGTATAGTTGTTTGGAGAATGGAATGCATGTGCTGATGTTTTACATCTTACTTGTATTTATTGTATAATCCGATTTTTTCAGTTGAACCTGTACTTATAGTCGGTGATACACTTTAACATGGAACAATCAACTTACAGCCAAGAATCCGGCTGTTTATACACATTTAAACGCATTATATATTTCACCTATGTTTTGATATTTAGATTCTGTTTAAACAATATATATTATCTAGGATTTATGTCCGTATTACTTTTCTGTGTACATAAGTAAATTCATTTATATGCAAGCTGTGGGTTTTACGTGTCATTTTTTGGGGTATAATTAAGAACATGCTATATATTATTATGTAATGTAATGCATATCCACCTCCTTGTGCGCCAGAAGTTTGCAACTTGAATTGATTCATAAAATAATGTGAACATTTGATGTCGAATGGGATCTGTTAACTGTGGTGATTTTCCTGTTGTAAATTCCAATGGACTGAAGAATAATTCCTCAGTCCAGAATTATTATGTTCTGTTTGGTTTATTTTTAATTGTCACGCCCTGTTCAAGATCTTTTGGTAATCAGATTCCAGTGACTATTTATAAGTACACTTTATTTGCTCTTTATAATCCAGTAAGCTAATAAACATTTGTCAATGTGATCGATTCGTTGAAATATTGTTTCCTTAGTATACTTGTAGGTAATAATGTTTTACACATTACTTGAATAAACTGTTCATTACGATTATAAAGTTACATTCAAATCCTTTGTATATTGAACCTGCAAGCTGATTGGATGTTTAGTTCGGTTTGGGTCCATAATACCTAGGATTAAGCGTCGCAAAATTTGTCCTGTCAAACCCACTTGTTTTGGATTATTACACGCTGTCAAAATATCACTCATATTGTTAACAAACATGACAGAAAAGGACTGTCATTCAAAGGTGGCGAATACAATAAACAAAATTGATAACAGTTTGATCAATGAGTGGTTAGAGTAGTGAAACTATCAGTGAAATGTCTGTGGATCTGTATGTTTGCCTCCAGCGGGATTCGAAATCACCGGTGTTTCCAAATGAGCTACTTAAGCTCGGAGTTGAAAGAATTGCCCACGACGTAACATTGAATTTTTTTCTCTACAGGATACACGAACACAATAAATGAAAGAGCGTATTAGGAAAATTCCCCCAATCGATTGGTACGACGCTAAACCCCACACAAACAAACAAACAAACCCAAATGATTGCTTTCTAGGTTTACGTTCCCATACAGTTTATATCCCTTCTATGACATATTGCGATTTCTTCCTTCACGATTTTTTTTTTGGTTGTTTTAAAGGTCTGCAAAACATACATATTTGACATACACTGAATGTGAATATATAAGAACGATCATTAACTTATCTTGTATTCAATGTCAATCAGGCGGAAAAAACCCCAAGTACAATTCAATCCATTCAAACCCCCAACACTTCGTAAGAAAAGCAAAATATTAAAATATACTATTTGCTTGATTTTCGCAGTGTCAAAACAAAATCGAAATATTATGTTTTCTGAATTGTGGATGAAACTAGACAAGCTTTTACATGGTGGGCAAGAGGGTGAATGAAAAACTGCCTGAGCGATTTGAGACAACACAAGAGTCACTATATAGCCTTTTCTTTGGTCCGCGAATAGAAGGTTTTTCTACTATTAAACACAACCGTGCAAGAGCCAGTGAAAATCAATCTTCCTCCATAATCAGTATTGATGAGTGACTCAGACGTCAGCAATGTAGTAAGGGAAGCTAGCAAGAAGCATAATGAAGCATTTAGTAAGCATGCTGATGATATTGGTAACAGCGATTTAATGGAACACACCTTTGGAATGAGGTGAGAGATTATATCTGGACACCGTTAGATAATGACATCATACAGGAGTCTTCAAGTCCTTAAGCAGCCCCAGTTGTTCTCATTCGTCAGAAGGACCAAATTGTTCAATTATGCTGTGACTATCGACACCTGAATGCGAAGACGAGAAAGGATGCCTATCCACTCTCAAAGAAAGACCGAGGAGACTCTTGATGTTCTTTAAAGTTTCAAACATTTTTGTAGTCTTGATCTGACTCATGGGTTCAACCAACTGGCCCGGAAGAGAGACAACAGCGTGCAGAACTGGCACTGGGGGTTTATACGAATACAAGCGCATGCCTTTTGGCTTAACAGGAGCGCCGAGTACTTTTATGAGTTTGATGGATAAACTTTTGGGTGATCAGAACTTTCAGACCTTAGAGCACCTTGACATGGTATTGGCCAAAACAGAGGTAAACGCCCCAAGACACCACTGGTAAATGTGGCTCCAAATGTGATGATGCCTTGGCCAAGCAGAAATCGAGGTTGACATCAGCATCGATATACGGTTACCCTTGATATATATATCTTGGGATATGCGAGTCGTTAACTCTGGAACAATGAAACTAACATGGAGAACTACAGGAGTAGAAAATTGGAACCTGTAACACTGAAATGGGCCGTTTCCGGAAAATACAGAGATCTTCTCGGGTCGCTGAACTCGCCAAATTTGATTTGACAATTGAATACAGGCCTGGCAAGGTCAACAAGAATGCCGATTCTCTGAGCCGCAAGGTTCAGCATACACCAGAAGAAACATTCCTTGAGGGGATCAAGACAGTTGCGTTCACCTCAACAACTTATATCCATAGTTGTACAGCCCTTCCACTACTAATATAGAGCAGCTTCCATGCAGTTATTAGTAATGTATACATCAGTTCAGGAAATCGTCCTATGAGATATTAGCTTTTCAACTCCAGAATCCTCATATGGGTCGAGTGCTCCACCTTTTTACCTGTTTATTGCAAGGAGAATTCGGCGAAGTCATGATCTTAATACGACCATGGAACAGACTGATTGGAGAAGATGGTTAATTTACCAAACAGTCAATCTCGGAGGTCATTGGGTGATATACACACTCCTTCCTGTAACTCTGAAACAAACAAGAAGTAATGAAAGCTGCACGCTTCTCTTATTTCAAGAACGATGTCATTGTCCTGGTATGATCAGAGACGTCAAGGAGTATTGTGGTTTCTGTAGTCGCTGTATAGTTGGCAAGGAAATGACATCAGTTCGTACAATAACTGGTCATGTCTTTGCCAAGAGACAACTTGCGATAGTGGCAATTGATTTTACTCTATTGGAACCAGGTACTAAAAATCAAACATGTTTGACATCTTGCAACTCGTCGCCCACTATCGATGACTAATCTCCTCGTATGCGGTGAACATGCGACATCAAATCGCAGCCATAAGTTGTGCAGTAACAGAGATAGTTACAGGATTTAAATTAAAAAAATGTTGACGCGTGTATCTCTGTCGCCTGTGCCTATAATAGTCAAAATCAAGGTTAACATTAATCTTCAATTTTCAATGAAAATCATTTTTTTAAAATCTGGCCAAGTGTTAGTCACGTGGTATAAATGTCAACCGACTTGGGAAGACAGATGACTTGGGGGGACCCAGAATCGCTCCGTGCGTGGCAAAAGCTTTCGCCGACGGAAAATCTCTTGCAATTAGTCGCAGGCAGAGAATGGCTCGTGTGCTGCAGGCTTACAGAACCTATTGAATGGGTAACAGATCGTCATAATCTACTTGCCGAAGCATTCCAGCTTGCGAATGAACAAACTGAGTTAGAAGCCTTGAAAAGACAACAGAGAGTAAACAAGTTCTGTAGACTCAACTTTACTTGTTTGAACTCGAGTATTTCTTCGGAACCATGTCAAAGGAAGACATAAAATTCAGATATATGAAATTCAATACCACACAAGATCACTAATGTTATTTATTGAGAGCAATGTATATACTGTACAAGCACTGGAGATTTTTGACGCCAAAGTTTTGGTTGATGACATCCATCTCTAATGATGATATTACTACAATTGTTGATGATACAACAGATGTTGTAGACGAATCGGATGATGGCACGGAACATTGGAGTCAGCCAAGTGGAAGCGGAAATTGGCTTCAGGGGTCTATAAACTTTGGGACCGAAAGGGTAATGTTGACGTTTATCCCCATACATATGTGTGTCCTTTAGGACGGTGCAATATTTGGATAGCAGTTTTTATATCGTCCAATTTACGACACTTACCATTAGATACCAATTCGTTATTAAGACTTACTAATGCCTAATAATGAGATAACTAATTCGTAATAATGAGATATTAAACTCGTTATTACGAGATGCTAACATGTAATTACGACATATTGATTCATAAAAATTCAAAAAAATGAAGCAGCGACTTAATAACGAGGTTGGCGTTAAGACTAGTTCTATTACGACATACGATATCACAATTACGAGAAAGGTTGAAGACCAAATGACGTCGCTAGGGCACTAACAGACTACCGTACTTGTACGAGTGTCAGTGGATCTGTGTATAGTTTTCTTTGATCTAAATTGATAGGAAATATACATCTTTACGATGTCTACGCATATTCGTTGCCACTGTAAACCTGCCACTGTTAGGTGCCAGTTCCATACAGTCACATCCATGAAGGACTTAATTCTACTTTTTTAAGATACTAACAAATTCAGTTATTGATAAATTGCTCTATTTCATGGTGACCAACATTATATATTTTGACATTTTTAAGCAGCTGGATTTTTAAGAAACTATTGCTAAAAGCAAAGCACCGCCTCGCGGCTTCCTGGTAAGATATAGCGATGGCGCGGGTTTGTCGAAAAATTGAAGTCTGCGTTGAAAAGCTGGATGGTACTGGATGGTTACAAAATGGACTACGTGTTGTGACTTGGTTTCA
>JAVFBX010224116.1:0-11195 GCA_034783855.1 Mopalia kennerleyi | reverse complement strand
ATCAGCTTCCTGTTTCCCTTTAGCTCTGAGAACACCAGGGCAACAGAAAGCTCCTCTTTTCTCGCTTCTTACGATCGACCGAGTAAGCCGAGGGAGTATTCTGCAGGACTGGCCAACCCGCTCCCCCACGGGACCATTTCTTTCTACAGGTTGACGGTCCGAGATTCGGAGAAAGCAACAGAAACAGTACAACGACATGTTGTTTTTCACATGGACTAAATGATCCTCACTATGTTTTGATGATAAGCATATTGATTACCGACAAAACAGAGACAATACGGGACGTTTAAGAGAAAATAACTTGTACTAACCAATCAGAGGTACGACATCCGATGTAGGTGGCATGCTCTCTGCAACAATCATGAGGAAGACAGTCATAGAGAGAAGGGTTGTTATTCCCATGGATACCTTCTCTCCGGAGTCCGAGGGCATGTAAAACCCTAGCAGAGCCACCATTGTTATTAACACACACGGCATCACCATGTTGAATAGATAAAATAATGGCCGCCTCGTCATCAGAATGCTGTAACTTACAAAGATGTAGGGAACAGGGCAGCACGAAAAGGTAATACTCTGCCATTTCTGTTCTAGTTTAAATAAGTCCCACTCCGAATTGGGTATATAGTTCGATGTATCACCGTCATTGCCTACAATCACCAGGCGCAGAGCGCTGGCGTCATACGTCCATGACGCAAACTCTAAGGTACAATTTTGTTCGTCAAAAGGGAAGTATTTCACATCAATGGAGCACGAGCTTTTAAAAATCACCATGGAGAGCCACGTGACGTTCCCCGTATTAGCCACTATTACGTTTGTGCTCACTGATGACACCTGTGACGTCACATCCGCACTGAAAAGAAAGACGAAATAAGCAGTGATTTATTCCGAATTAATAAAAAAAACGTAATTAATTTAATATGTTGCATAATTTAATGATCAATCCTAAAAAATTAGCACCAATCCTTACTCATGTTCGAGAACAGCAGTATTTTGCGTTTTAGTTCGTAGTAATCGCCTTAAGAGTAACTGGACCATGGGTTGAAGAGAGAAACATGGCGCGTAAACAATAGATACTTGAACCGTATTTCCGTATTTTTTTTGGCAGAAAAGTCAGTATATCAAATAATATTGGACAGTGCTAATTGAATCCATAATATCAGGTAAGTGGACTCTGTGTCTCTAAATAAGGCTACACTGTATGATAAACTATTAGAGATACAAAGCTCTGCATCAACTGGAATGCCTGTTACCACGACGCCAATCCAAAAAGTAAATGTCGTATCATCAACGCTGTTTCACATTTGGTACCTGATTGCTACCATTTTGGTTGAGTAGGCCTATTGTAAACACATGTCTTTGAATGTAGTTATTACCTTGGCGAGTCAGATTTTATAAACGATGTACAGCTGCGTCATAGATGAATCGATTAACAAATATGACGTACATTTTGTACCACGTGATTATTGCTCGCCTGTTTAGCTGAGCTTTATGAAGCACAGTTTGCCCTGATGAGCGTATATATTTATATATATACAAAACTGACCAATGATCGAATCTTTGTCTGTGACGTCTTTGCATTATCCTGTATTGTTTCAGTCTTGTCTTTATTTGGTGTCAGTGCCGTCGATAGTGGTTTCTTTCATCCATTGGGCTGGCTCGCCGTTATGTGAGTGAAATAACCTTAAGTACAATCGAACAAATCGAGCGATATATCAAAATGAATCAGTTATGGTTGCTCTATAAATCCCCATCCTGCTCGGATCATTGGGCTTTGTCAATCATCCCAGGGTTGTCTTGTTGTAATTTGTGTAGTTTTCTTTTAAAAGTTAAAAGATTGCGTTTCGTCCTGGCAGAGTGGTAAGTACTCAGATGAACAGCCCAGACAGCTTTTAGAACACCTGATTTGCCAGCAACTCTAAGCAAATACAGTCATTATGTAACAGACTATACAACCAGTCCGACACTTGACACAAAATCGTTGGCGTTTTGCCAAGAATCGCAGAAAAACCTACTGTGTTCAATCTATAAGTGGTATTTTCGAGTGTATAATCCAATTTGGCGTCTTGAAAGCGTTTGGTGAGACCGTGATAAAAACAAAATAACCGAAAAGCTAAAACGTCGAGGAACTTCTACAAAAGCTCTTAAGCTAATATATAAAAAAAAAATGAAAATACTATAAAAAGTTGACTTTAAAAACGTCAACCTTTACGTTTTTTGCAACAGGTAGTGAAAGCATCCCGCCATGATTTCGCACAAATCGCTTGATTCATAATACTGAATGCTAACTGTGAATGAGAATTAGCAATATGAAAGATATTCAGTGAAGCGTATTTTCTGTCATTAGAAGCCAATGTTCAAAATTGGAAGGTAAAGACATGCGAGGAATTTTGTGCAAAAGCATGGGACTGGCATCTTAAATATTAAAATCTGATGAGTGCTTCATATAAACAAAACCTTTTGTGTCAAAGGTCAAACTGAAGTGGAAATAAATTCAATATGGAATTGTTTAATCTGTTAATTTAACGTGTGCAGCTCATGCTACACTCTTAGAAAACTATGGCTTTAATGGAACCCTTCAAGGTTCTTCAGCTATGGCTCAGGTGGAACCATTTTTGGTTCTGTACGGAACCATCACAGCAACTGTTCAAAGTATGTATCCCTTTTTTTATATCAAAGAACCGTTTTGGTTTTTTTCGAAATGGTTCCATATAGCACCCTCCTGGTTCCAAATATAACCATCATCTTTTCAAAGGAACCCTCAAAGAACCTTTTATTTCCAAAAGTGTAGTTAATAACGTTAAGAATTCCACGAAACAAATGAACATTCTCGAGTTTGGAAACAAATTGTAGAAACTTACATATATTTCTTTTTTTTAAACATTATCAATCATTCCTTTTATCTTTATGTTGTTATCTCGTTAACAGTTCTTTGCATAACATTGGTGTTGAGGTTGTGCTATGTCCTAGCGGACGAAATCTGGAATATTTCTATCGAAGGCACATGGTGTTGTAAAGATGCCGAGGGGCGCGATCGTAGACCTCGGACCACTTTCTCAAAAAGTCGTACAATATTTTTACGCCTATAGTTATCATAACTAAATTTAATTGTTTTGTCTAACGACATTTTGCTAAAATTCACCCAGACTATGTTTTTTCAACAGTAATGTTGGTGTTTCAGAAACAGAACAAAACGAGTTCAGATTGATTTTTTTGAAGAGCCCGTAAAGTGATAAATAACACTTCTACCTTTGTAATATTAAAAGTCTATTAACTAGAAATATGCAACCGCTCTCTGTCCTATATAACAAGCATTGTAGTTTGTGTTAAGCTGTGAACCGTTCAAGTCACATAGGCTGCGCAGCAAATCTCCCGTTTCTCCATTCCACGATTAGAAAATTTTATAAATGACCGGCGAATCCTGGGATATAGAACTTCCCTTTATTGAAAAAAAATCACAAATTACGAACAGCGGAACAGATCACGGCTTTTCTATCTCATGGACTGATTTAATGTGACGCATACACAACTGAAAATAATCATTGTTCATTGGAAATTTCCAAATTGGCTGTATTTGGTATATAACTGATTATAAATGATACCCCAGACCACTTATGGTATATATTCAAACTTCATACACTGTACGCTAGAGGGCGCTATCTGTAAGAAGTTGTATAGAAAATACCTTTATACACACGACACTAGGTAATGCAACGATTCATACTTCTAGTTGATAGACTTCAGATAATGTGAATACAAACTTCACTTACTTATTGTACAGTAAAATGTCGGGTTTCCAAACATCTTGGAATGGTAACCTAATGACATTAATTCCGCCGTATTCATCCGGGTTCCAGGTCAGACTGTGGTCGATCCAACCCTGTATTAATATGAAATTAAAGATTCCACAAGTTCGCTCAACAGATGTATCACATTGATAATTATATTTTTTACAAAATCACACAAGTCTTTTATCTTACAAAAATTTTAATATAAAAAAGATATTCATTCAGCAATTTAGTCAACCTTACAACGACCGACGTTCAAAATTGCACTTCATGCAGATCCCCTGTCATCTGCAAAAACATAATAGCATTATTCCCGCTGATGAGCTTCACAAAGTAGAGTAAACTTTCAATTCTAATAAAAGATACACATGGACACGTTGTGATTTACATATTTTGGTTTAATTTGTAAAAACCTAGTAGGACAAATTTTGGAGAAAAAAAGTTTAGCTAGACCCATATTTAGACTAGCTAGGTTTTACCCCTTCTTTATATCGTCTGAAAGTATGAGAAACTCTTTCCTATAAGCAGTTTTCTTTCTGGAAGAACCCAGTACGTCAGCAACTCTCCAGCAAGTCATGGATACTGATCCTATGTCTTCTCGTTATTGCATTTGACAGACTAACTCTAGGTCTTTACAGATCACAGTACAGATTTGTTTATTACTGTATCGCAATATATAATAGTGATATTTTCACACAGTAACAACTGTTTTAATTCTACCGGGGAAGTGATTTTCTATATTTATAGACGAAACATTTCTTGAAAAACACCGTCTAGAGTTGGATAAGACTATACAATGTTTGTTTTCCGTTTGTTGTGCTTTTGGTGTAAAATCTTACATTAACAGCAATTTTGAAATGGATTTATCGCGAGTGTAGTGCAAGAAAAGGTTTTTGTTTGCTTTGGGGGTAAATGTTTAGATTGACTTTTTTCTCCTTATAAAATAATGCTAATTTTATAGTATAACAAGCGCAAACCGAATAGAAGCATAGCCCATGAAAGCGAAACACTTTTCATCTATGTCCCTACTCAATTAGTGTTAGCCAACTCACCTGATTAATCCAGCAATTCGTTGTTATGATTTGGTTCTTCTCATCCTTCAAGAAAGAAAAAATTGATTATCTAACAGGTTTTTTTTTAATGCGTTTATTTAAAAAAATACTAAATATTACAAATACTTAATCTTTTTTTCTGGTGGCAATGACACATGGACAATATCACAAGCTTATATATATTGAGTACTTGGCAAATAACTCCCATTATATCTTAGAATGCATGTAGACGTGTTTAATGTAATTGTGGACGGTCGCTAAATAATAGCAGCTCGGGTCATACAATTAATGCTGGCCTTAGAAAACATGGCACGTTCCCAACCTACTTCAGAGTTGAGCATTTGTGTAATCTTGATTGGTGGAAATTTACAGAATGAAATCAATTTGGTAACGATGATTGGTCCAGAGCTGGTTTGTTCCTACTCTAGGGTCAGGTTCCACGCTGCGTGTCGTAATGGGAAGAAATAACACGAAATGTCTATCACCACGATAACTGGTGCGTAACCGGAAATTGAACGGCCTATACTGACCATTTAACCGGAAGTGTGTGAGATTTGGATCATTCACTGCTGCGCCAATGGAAGCCCCAAACTGTCACTGTCGTCTCTGTTCAGAAAGTGCCAGACTTTAAAAGCGTTGTAATGTGGTCATTTATAAACAAATTAAGTCGCTCTATACGAGCCGTTGAACTCGCTGATCTAGCGTTTTCAATTATTTTTTTTGAGGACTTCTTTAGAAAGCCACTCTTTCAGGATCAAGGGAGGAAATTTCTTTATTTTACTACTCTCTGCGGGTGAACTTTACAGCTCAAGAAAATTATCTTAATTGTTGGAAAACGTCCGTGGCGTGGTTATACCCACCGTAACGAGGTTGAATGGTGATACACCAAAAAAAGCAAATTGTTATACGCGCAATGGTCGTTATCCAGCCGCACACTCATTAAGGCTAACATACATGGGTCATTTTTATTCATGAAGAATTTAACTTTCTTGGCGTGTTGATACTGATGACTAAGCGATAGATGATTTGTAAATTGTCATACGCGGCCTTGAATTAGCTATCACTACTGGGTAGGCCCTTACATGGACGAAAGTAATGACTTGAAAACAACCCGATAAGGGCCTTAAGAATGTAAATGTTTCCTTTAATTTAATATCAAACTGCGAGACAGTATGGTCTATCAAAGAAGAAAAGTCCCAATTGTACATCACCATAGCAACAGACACGAGACCGGAAATTGAGCTCCAAATAGAAGGCCAGCTAAAACAGGAAGTGTCTCAGATTTGAAGTATTCAGAATGTCACTTCTGCAATTCTTATCTCAATTTTCCACTGCGTCTTGGATAAAAGGAGGTCCATGATACGGTTTGGCATTTATGTTTTAAATTTCATATTTCTCTCAATATATGAGTCGAAAGGAAATTAGCATCATCGAAACTAAATTGACGACTAGTATGAGTAACTAGTAACACACTCTGGCTTTTTATTATTTCAGCAGAACTGAAACCATTTCTTAATACAAATTAAAACTAGCATTAATAAGAAATTTGAAGTCGACAAAGCTCTCTTGGATGTTCTTCGTTCACAAGACTTAACAGTAAATACCCATTTAACACAACTACGAAGACACATTCTTTGCTTGCTTGATGTTTATGGCTTTGTCACGTAGAATCATGATGTCCTTTGGAAACAAGGTATCTTCGAACGCCTTTGAATATACATGTAAGCCAGCCGGTCGTACACTTCACCCCTTTTAAAATACACGGACGCAAATGATCCATACGCTACATCCCACCCAATCAAAGTACACCCAAAACCGATGCTATAACCCCCCTACCCATAGTCCATAGGCACCGACACCCGGTACTACAACCCATCGACTCGATGTATATCGACATGACCACTGAGAGGGGGCGGGCAGCGGGATGGCACCCCAGGGTCCATGCGATTAGGGGCCTACAAGCCCGCCCCGGGTTCCCACATTCAAAATAGATCCATATTGGTTGGTCTTACACTCAATGCATTGATACCCGGCCCTAGATTCTACACCTGTATGTTTGAGAAGGGGTATAGACCTCACATTCTTCAGCAGCGTACATGTAGACAACATATTGTAGCTTTACGAAGAGTGTTAAATATCAAGGAACCCAAGGACTATCTTTCTCAAGTTGACTTAAATCAATATATACACCATTCTAAAATATAATCGATTCTACGTCCTACGTCGAGACATTGACTCAAAGATACGCCCGGGCCATCTTGTTTTGCACTTCGTTTATTTACTGATCTGTGCCATAATAATGGCGGAAATTAATGCGCGTTGGCCTGGCAGAGCGTACAAGAGTTGTCTTGGTCTTGTCCACTATTCCAACTCTCGCGAGAATACGATTGTCTTACACCTGTCAATCGTACTCTCGTGAGAAATCGTATAGTGGACGAAACTAAGACACCTTCGTGCGAAAAGACACTCCATCGCGTATTAATTTCCGCCAATATTCGGGCGACGTTTGCCACAGGTCAGCATATAAAAGCAGTACAAAACCACGATTGTCCGGGTGTTTCTTTGAGCCAATGTTTCGACGTAGGAAGTCGAATCGATTATATTTTATAATGCACACCGGTGTGTATCAATGTCGTTTGTTTCGGCTAAATCATTACGTCAAGTCCCCAACGCATCCATTATGCCAGCCTAGCCCATCGGTAAACTAGGCTATAATGGAAGACAACTAATATTCCTCGCTCTTATCAAGTAAAAGCTTGTATGGATTTTTCTGTGCTTGATAAAGTTACCAAGAGTTATTAGACTGACGTTAAGTCGGGAAGAATTAAAAAAGCACTTACAACGTCAATGATTTGAGAGAGAGCCAGACCAAAAGTGACGTTCATTGATTCCGAATGATTCTTGGAGGGTTTAACTTGTTTTTGATACGTTGACATCATCTTCTTGATCAGGCGATATTCATGATCATCAGCTGATACACACTGGAATAAAACTGAAAACACAAACATTAGTTAATAGAAATTAAAGGCATCGGTAACAGAGACGACATATGGGCATAATCACAAATCTAAACCACACCGATACAAATCATCACACACAGTCTGGATCACTTACAGTATGGATCACTTACAGTATAGATCACACACAGTATGGATCACTTACCGTATGGATCACTTACAGTATGGATCGCTTACAGTATGGATCACTTACAATATGGATCACATACAGTATGGATGACTTACCATATGGATCACTTACAGTATGGCTCACTTACAGTATCGACCACTTACAGTATGGATCACTTACAGTATGGATCACACACAGTATGGACCCACGCGCAATTCTCAAACGGAGGGTTAGGGATTGATTCATTGATTCGTTCCAACAATAATTGGCACTAGCTCAACCAAGATGTGAAGCATTTCCATAATGTTGGAAAGTTAATCTTCCAACACTATGACAGTATCGATACTCTTCAAACAAACTACCCCTTAGCCAGAGAGGACGGAGGGTTACGATGGAGCTCCCTGTTGCCCTGGTGCTTTTAAAGTTAAGGGGCAACATGAAGTTGATCAGTCTGTGATGACTGTATTTCGACCTGTAACTGTCACATATTATCTTTGTTTGTTGCCAGTGGTGTCGAGGGTGGTTTTTTCTTTCATTGGCCTGGCACGCCGTCATATGAGTTTTATAATAACTTTAAATATGACGTTATACCCCAGTGAAACAATCAAACAAGCAATTCTTCAAACTTGTATTCCCTAAATTGTGATGAAACTGCTCTGTATATAACCATAATGACCTTTGCATGGCCCAACACGTTTGCCATAATAATCTTGTCTGTGAAGCTCGAGTGATGTCAGCAGTTTGTAACGTAAGCACATTGAATTTATTTGAAACACATTTCCCCATCTAAAAAGCCTATATATAGGACCTGTAAGAGACGCCATATGATCTGCAATATTTCACTTAATTCTATCCACTTCCGGAGAGAGTTTAATTTTCTAGTTCTAGTATCAACAAAGTGTTAAAAAAATGCCAGTTTTTGAGCTGCATACAACAGCAACAACAAAATACGGCTCTAAATGATCAGTATTCACATACTTTGAATGCCGTCACCGGAAGTCAAGTACAACAGAACCAGATTTACGTGGTCTTTTGACAGAAGTGGTATTTTGTCACCGGAAATGTCAGCATTATCATTATATAAGTGGTGTTACTGTAGCTCGGCAGGCCACATAAAATAAAACAAATATACGATCTGTATTTGACCCGGATCAGATAATAACACACATTCAGTCCACGTAAAATACGAACCGTATATTAGTTTGTTTGTTTGTTTGTCTGATTGGGATTTAACATTGTACTCAAGGGTATTTCACTTATATGACGACGGATTGTCCACTTCCCATTGTTCCTTGCCTAATAACTACGGTGGAAAACCGGGAGAAAACCTCGTAAAAATCACCCCCGCGATTGCCGGAGGGCACTCGCTAACCACTAAGCCACAGCCGATGGCCGAACCGTATATTACAGATTTCAGGAAAAGATACTTTTCGGAATAATGGCAAGTATGCGGACACCACCAGAAATCCACACAATTCCAGCTGTAGTGATATCGAATATTAACTCATGTGTGTTTGATTTGTACATATACTACTCACCTATAGTTGTGACGGCGATGATGATCAAAGAGAAGATATAAGAAGACAGGTAAGGCATCTTGATTCAATCTACCTCCATAGCAATACCTGTAACACACAATCAGATAAAAGATCACTCGAGGTTTATTATGGGTCTACCAAGCACACCATAATATAAGACTGTTGTGGGTAGTCAGTTTGTCATTAGCAAAGACAGAGTTGAGACCCAGACATCAGTAACAAATTTAAAAACGATCAATGCGGTTTGTTTATAAATATAAAAAAAAATATATATATGATATTTTTTATTTATTTTGAACAAGACTTCAGCAGAAACTGTGTCTATAACAGAACAGACAAATATTTAAAAACTATAAACGCTCTTTTCTTTTGACATCCATAAATCACCGGTAGCAATTTTGTGAGCAATCTTTTCATTTTCTCCTGCAGATTAAGAGCAAACAAGAAAGCCGTCAACATATTGCAGGTGAATATTTCTTTCGCTCGCCCTTCACTCATTGCATATAATTTCGGAACATATTGAGTTCAAGAGCATTTCAAAAAATTATTTTAAACAGGGAGTTGCTACAATAGTTGATACTTTTGATAACGATAGAAAATATCTAAATTCATAGTAAACTATACAGTGTACAAATTGTTTATATCTACTGCAGTAGTTTTTAATTGTTTGTGTGTGTGATTGGGATTTGGCGCCGTTTGAACCAAACATTGTAGGTTGTAGTTCAGAAACCATGTCAGACACACACCGTCAGCAGTGTTTATTATACAACCAAGTACAAAGACAGCTTCAATATGCGCTTAACTATTGCCTTGCCATTAAATGGTGATTAGTTGACAACCAAAGTTGAACTCAACACTTTAACACTTAATGTTACAGTGTCGTGTGTTCTTCACAACTAAAGGCCTCTTGGGATAAGTCACGACATGCACATGAAATTAAATTAAATGCAACTTCATCTCGCAGTAATTAAATTGAACATTTAATTGTCTGTTAAATTATTTTTTTCAAATACTGTTTAGTTCCCTTAATGTTTAAATAATTCGATTAACAACAATTCAGCAAATGTCTCCTAAGGGTGGGACTGAGAACCACATGGGTCTTGAGTTGATGAAGACAAATGTACTATTATAACAATGCTAAATAGTGTGTTTAACCACTGTCGCTGTTACACTTATTTGTGTAGATGCGGCCTGTTGCAGGGAGCTTCTGCTAACTTAATGTTCCTGAAGCTAAGAGACAATATTACGCTTCTTCTGGTTGTAGGCTTTATGGCCTGATCCATACTTCGTTTAGGATTCACACCAACCGATTTGTGGCAGTGCCTCCGATTTGTGGCAGTGCCTTTGTAACTGTCGCTGTTACACTTATTATGTACAGGCGGCCGTTTGCAGGGAGCTTTCTGTTGACTTGGTGTTCTTGAAGCTAGTAAAAGTACGATATCTCGGCTTTGTGTGGTTTTTGACCCTGTTAAGACTTTTTGTTAGGAAAAAACCCCAATAAAATGGTGAACCAAATTATAGTATTGTTACACTTGCAAAAGTGCATAAAACCTTTTTTGTCTCCCTTATAATTGACAACGTCTGGAAAACTGCCGAAATATCCTGATCTTATAAAACACAGGATGAAATTTATAATAATTTTCCAGATGTAAGTTATTCTTATTATCGAAATGGCACTCAACAATAAACCAATA
>JAVFBX010224105.1:0-11196 GCA_034783855.1 Mopalia kennerleyi | reverse complement strand
ATAAAAATGTATGTTTTTTTGCTTTTTATTTTAATTTGGAATTTTTGTTAAAAGAGTTGATAACAAAATTATTTGTATAATACAAGATGAAACTAAAATACGACCTTGTATTTTAGCAAGCACACACTCACACACCTTATTTCTCATTCATATATATATTCAAAATAGATGCATTCAAATATAATGTTTCAATTTACAATTAAAGGAATAAAATTCATTACTGGAATTGATAATTATATACTTTATCACATAAGCTACACGTGCAGCCGTCCCAATTGTTCAGACGCAATTTAACTTCTTTGACAGAGTTAACTTATTTCATGTCCGCTGGTAAATGGTTCTAAAGCTTGAATTTTATTCATATGGTCACCGTATGGAGAATTGTGAAAATAAAGGACAGTTTCATAAGAATCTATGGGCAATGTATGTTACCGCGCTCTTATGACTGTTAGGTTCTACGCTATGATAAATTCACATCTGGATATGATCAATATGTACACCACGACAGAGTAAAGTAATCAGAACTGAGGACATATCTGAGGCCGGTCATTTTGGACTGTATGACCGTACAGGAGCCGTTGTTCTTGATGCACAATACAAATGGGAATATTATAATGTATACATCACGGCCATCGTGCATAGGTGTTCAATACTGATCAATACAGAATTCATAGCACCCCAATAAGAGTAATACATTTTTAAGCTTTTTGAAAATATTAGTATACAAAATACCTTATTAACCTAGTTAAAGCGATTTAAGTATACAGCTATTAGTGTACAGTTAAAGCCTTGTAGATCTAGAACAATATATGTAATACGTAGATTTTTTTGGCAAAGCTAGTATTTTCCAGCCTCCTACTTGTAATTTAAGGTGGAAATATCGTCGAAATAGATCGTAAATAGTTCAAAACAAATCGATATTGATTACTCATCAGTACACGAACGTACATGTTGTAGCCTACAGATGTAATGCTACAAGGACAAGATCCATAACGCAATTAGCAGGAGGGGTGTTCCCGGGGGTCCACCGTTTAAGAGTACAGGGCCAGCTTTGTAGTAGTATACTTGACAGTCAATACAGATAACAATTGACGCATTAGATGCATAATCATTATCATTTTGGGTTTAAATAATATCTTTTTACATCGACTTTTTTCAATTCCCAGTTACAGCCTTCAACGCAAAAATATAATGTTTAAAAAGCCCACCGTAGTCTTCGAAATGTTAACAGTAGTATTTCACAAGGAATTGAATGGTTCCAGACATCTTGTATATAATGATTAATAGGACAATAATGACCAGAACTAGGAGAATTCCAAAGATAATGGGAATATTATAGGGATATTTATGGGATAAAGTTATATTCAACACCATGGATTGAATCCCAGTACCAGGTGCCAATTCCTTTATCTGAGGACAACAGCATACGCCAGAAAATAAATCAAGTGTATATATATTTAAGCAACAAAAAAAATTATTTCACTGCTTATCTATTAGACAAAAGACGTCATTCCTATCAATTAGAATAATTGAATCTGAATATTTTATTGCAATTTTTGTATTCAAATTTTTCGAGAATTATACCTGGAATTTGGGGTAATATATCTGTTGAAATATCTGGGCAGTCAAGATGAATCCGAGATCGGTGTGTGCATTGTCCTCTAATACCTTCACACAAATAGTCACCGATATCACAAGATGAAGCGTTGAAGATCACAAGAGAAGTAATTACTGTTTGTGAGCCGTTAGTCAGTTGTTGATAGTCCCATTCTTCAATATTGTAAATCCCGTTAATCTGAAATACAGTATTATCGTTATAAATCCACCGTGTATCTGCGTGTCTGTAAAGCCTGTCTCTGGGGCAAGTTATTTGGCAGAATATTTTGATATCAGCTGGAAGAGCTTGGAGTCGAACGGTTTCTGTTATTTCTATGGACTCACGTCTGGCTTAACTGATGCAAAGAATTGCGGTCTTCCAATGTTGATGTATCTCGATCCGTGGTTTGTGGTATTAGCGATACGGTTGGGCTTGTTGCTCTTACCAGGGATGGCGGTAAGCACTGGCATAAAAGTGCGAGGGTTGGATATTTGGATACTATATTTATCCACTGGCAGCATGCCAGAGATCGCCTTGATCTTTTCATTGCCACTCTAAATCGACGTGACCCTAGAGTTAAACGTCAGCTTACTATCAGTGTGGATAAGGTAGATTTGTTTAGATACCACGATGTACAAGGGTTTGATTTTAGGCACATTAAGGTATTAAAGCCAACAAATTCACACCAGATAATTCATGCTACACCCTTTCGTCATACCTTTAAGGGAAAATTCGAAATAATAAGGCTTCAAAATAAATATCACACTGACACTAGTTTCAAACGGATACACTTCTTCGCGGAATGAAATCCCAAATCTTCATAACAGTCATTATTTAGGCCAAGGTCTAGAATCAGCTCCTTATTTGTTTGTTTGAATAGGGTTTAATGTCGTTATAAAGGGTATTTCACTTATAAGTCACCGTTTGACTCACTCCTATACCTGGTGGTCGACATACGGACTCTTAACGAATCTTAATGTCGAGTTGTTAGTGGTATTTAGATGATATACAAAATTTGTGGTAGGCGAAGGGTATAGAATAGATAAAAAATTATTGTCAACAGGTATTTAAAAGAAATATAAATTAACCAATGAATTTGTAAAGGAGAACGAAATTACTGTTCTAGTTATCTAACACAGACGAAAATATTGCCTTAACCAGAAGAGCCTTTAAATTTATGCTTCTCCTGTATGCTATGATGGGTCTGCGTGAGAGAGAAGCACACGCTTTAGGTACAAGATTGTGATATTCCTGTATAAGGATACCAGTAAACTGGGTGCTGGGTTTCGTTATATTGGGATACCCAAGGAAGTATGTCTTTCTTGAACATTTTACCTTTATTTAAACCCAAAGATGGATACAAGGTTTGATTAGTCTTGACCTAGCCATCATACACTTTGAATGCCTACATGACTAGATATCAGGGCGGTTGTGGTGTTAGTATAGCAGCAAATTGCTGCCAGATATATAAATATGTCATTCCAATATCGAAGGTACAATATGGGTAGCTTACTCATACTTTCGAGGGCTTCATGTTCCCACTCTGTCATAGAAATTAAAGCAAAGTTGGGAGATAACATTTGACCTGTATCCCAACCTTTGACGTACCTATACATTGGGTCATTGCATTAGAAGTCATTATATTTCAAACTGAGTTCTAAAAGATTCAACAAGTCATTGGTCGGACCGAGGGGTTCTGGGTATTGCTCACAAGCATCTGAAAGGAAACGAAGTTCTGCCCCAAAGTTTTCATTTATATACATAGATTCCACATCAAACGTCAATAACATCACCTTTTCATCGATTTGAATTCCAGACAATTAGGTGAAAAAGTCTTAGTATTTCAGATAACTTATTCCTGACAATTTGTGTTTGTCTATTGGAAAATCACTTTTCCATTCCTCATTTCAAGTTCTAGACCTGTTGGGAAGATACATGTGTTCTACTCTTTATAATTTTGTAACTTATCTTAAATATCTTAGCACTAACATATCGTTACAAAATGGTTTAGCATTTTTAACATTATATATTCTGAACTTTTATTGACAAAATTATTTGTTTATAATTATAAATGTAAATATATTTATATAATTGTATAATATATACAACATTTTAGCACCAAAATATCGTGACCTTTCGTGAACCCCAGTGAGATTGATCTAATGGGATAGGGTTTGTGGAGTGATTGCCTTAGATCTCAATATAGCGACAAACAAAACACTCCCCGTGTTTTTGAGATCTGATTTTATTTAGATTGGACCTTTTCTGTACAAATATATTAAACCTGCAGTTATTCAAAAATGGATTTCTATCAGATTTTTTCAGTATTTCGCGTGGTTGTTGTCAGCGGGACCCAGTGTCGCCTTACATTTTTTCTGCTGTGCGCAGATATCTAAGCAATTTTATATAAAAGTAGCCTTAAACTAAAGGTATTCAAATTGCGGAAAATGACTTTTAAATTTCTCAGTATGCGGACGATACCTGTCTACCTGTCTGTATTTGTGTTTTTTAATGTTATTAATTTTATTATTTTTAATCTTTTTTTATATGTGTGCTTATATTTTGTGTTTTTAACATTTCAATAAACATATTCCTGTAATCTGTATGTTTAGCATCCGTTTTTCTGACGTTGTTTAAACATGATGAATGGAATATATTAAACATAGAGAATAGGGGCAACTGTCAAATGTGACATCCCCAGCTGGCGTACCCTGAACATGAATATATAAAGAAAAATAACACTTCACTACTTATACATTCGAGTTAATATGTCAGAGGAAAATGGGAATAAGATGGCAGCAGTTTCAAAAGGTGAAAAGGTTTTCATCTCGTAAATGCAGAAAAGGGCAAAAGCAAAACCGAGATCCCCAAACCGCCACTCAAACAAATGAACAACAACGAGAACAACTATCACAGGAATGGTGTCATTGGACTTAGTCGATATAAAACACGTCAGATCCCTACAATGACAACGAAAAGACCTGATTTTGTGAATTTAGTCGAGGGGGATCGGAAGACGATTTATACCGACTTTTATGACCTAGGTGATCCGGCGTCATAAATGTTTGTCCCAATGTCAGACATCGTGGATCCGGTGATGTTTTAACAAAACAAAAGTAAAACAAAAAAGAAAAGAAAGAAACTGATAGGAAATGAACCAAGGGCCATTAGTCTGGATGTGGGTAATCACACGAGACAGATAAATGAACGGCGTGGCGGGTAATTATAAAACACGAGACAGATAAATGAACGGCGTGGCAGAAAGTTCCCCGGTGATCGTATCAGAATGCAATGAGCCTAGCAGAATTGGATTGACAGTACCATAATCCCGGGGGTGGAAGAGCTGAATAAAGTGACCGACAGTATGTTTCTCAGTTGCGTGAATATAATGCGGTGGATACTAGTATCATATATTGATCAAGCGACATACAACATATTCCCTAGTTACTAATCATCAAAAGGGGAATGGAAGAAATGGATGAAGGAAAATGGCATTACATTTTTTGGGCGATCATAAAGATGGCGATCAAACATAACTGTCTAGTGACGGACAACTTGTTCCCCAGATGTGTGATCACAAAAAGGATAACGAAGACCAGAATAATCTGTCAAACCTCAAACTGACTTTAACTCAGGTGTGCATTACCCGCTTACACTTTAGAGGCTATTTTATAAAGATGTTTGACTTCAAATCGGTTATATAGCGATTAAAATTTTGCTTGGAACTTATTTCACTTTTCTAATGACCTATATATATATATTTTGTTTTCTAATGATGCTTGTTTCTGTGATTCGGTTTATCGTCATTTTTCAGGGTATTTCACTTATATGACGACGGATTGGCTATTTCACACTGTCCTTCACTTAAACATACAATGATAAATCGGAGTGAAACATCGTAAAAAGAAACACCCCGCGATTGACTCGTACCCGTGATCGGTACATCGAATAAGGATTAGTAAGTCGACACGCTAACAATTGAACCACCGCCGCAGGTCCTATGTTATAATGTGTTAGTTGTTGACAGTGATTCCTTAACAAGACCGATAACACATAACGGTTGTATTGCTAATGCTTAACTGTTTTAGTCAAACTAATGTATGCTCGTTTATTCAACGGATATGTCAACGGGTAGACGAAAACCGTGTTTGAAGATTTTGTTTCCAGTTGACTAAACCCGTTGCCGTTTAAGCTACCTGACGTGAGTACAGTCCCCACCCCCCTCTCCACTTATCATCTGCCGATTTTTTTCTTTTTTTAATAACGTGATGTGCGCTCGTGTGGTGAGTTTACATACTAAAGGGCTTGGTGAACTTTGATCGTATTCTTACTTATATACTTTTCAATTAGACGTGAGGGTCTGAAGTCCCTATGCTTAGCAAACGCAACAGACGAGACATTGATGTATTAACTACACCGGCCTACTATAAACGCGCACCTCCTGTCCATGTCTAGATAAACTCTTAAGCAACCTCAATGAACGGTGTCCGGGACAAAATACAGACAATCCCCTTCTTTTTTCTTTTTCTTTTTTATCTTTATCTTTATTTTCATTTTATTATCTTATTTCAGCCCTTCATTTACTCATACATGTGACATTTTTTTTTGTCCCCTATTCTGTTAGAATCTAGCTCACTGATTGGTCGATTGCACTGCTTCAAATAACCATATCCAGCTATAACTTACCATATATACGGGCAAACGGGTTTTAAATAAAGCCACAGGCGGGGTTGACATTGTTTTTAACCTGCTGGCAACCACCTTAGATCAATTCGGCCCATCGTAGGTTGTTCTTACTACATGTATCCATATGTCGGCTCAGCTATATGATCCGGCTTATGCTGGGGTTATTATTATGATTCGCATCATTTATCCACAATAACACTCTATCTAAAAGGTATCGTAAGTAAATATGCGCAAAAGAACACAATGAGTTATGGCTACATTTCTGTTACGTCAAAGACAGATAGTCAGACGAGAAGAACAGACTTGTGACGGACAGGAGATTCACGAAAAATTACGTCATTCTAGTATGACGTCATAATAAGTTAAATATACGACATTCTGACAGAAGAACCCATTGCGTATATTCACATAGAGATTTAATGATGTGGGAACATGACCAATTAAATTTGAGACAGGATAGGGCTGATGGTAACAAAAAACATTATCCAGGGTTTAGACCGGTTTGATTGGGTTATGTGACCTGCACCGAAATTTCGCAACCAGGCCACATAACCCCCCAAACCGGCCTTACCCCTAAAGAACTTACAATAACGTGTTTTAACGAGAATATAAAGGGAAATTACTCTGCATCAAAATCAAATTGCCTCCCTTGAAATTCGTCCCAACGGAATGACTAATTTATCTCGAGAGCGTCTGAAATTCTATCACGAGAGCATCTGCTTCCTTCAAAATCACATTTCTAAAACTTTCTTCAAGGAATCAACAGTACTGAAAGAAAGTGATTGATGCCTGGCATGTATTTTTACGAGATTTGTGCTTTGAATACTGACAATGGTGTAGTTGCCACAGCCTGACAAATGTCTGGACTGCTTTAGTTAGATGCGAGTACGTATCTTATATAGACTAGTCAGCATATAGAGATACGAGGTGCAGCTGTACCAACACATTAGAAATACGGCCTGCCTCTGAATACTTAATAAAGTTCAATCCGCATGACCCAATTACCGCGGAAGACATTTTTAAGCGAGTGTGATACTGTTGAGAAATTATTGATTTTGAAATGAAAATGGACGTCGATTAGTCGTTTTATGTGTCGGTCTGACCCAAAAGTGTTCAAGGAAAAAAACGAGATAGTTTAAGTCAGGGTAAGGCCAGCCAATTATTATATATTGGAAGATAACGTGCCGAATCATGGTAGCGTTCTGCTATTTCGAAAGGTTAGAAAGCTTCATGTAGCATAGCTAGGCTTTAGTAATATTGTCAAGTATTTAACTTTAACATGTTATTTGCCCCGCCTGGGACATTGACAAATTTGATATCAAGTATTTTGGATCGTGAGCTCAAACACCACTATCTGCGGTGTTTTTTTCTACTAGGAAAGTGTATATATATGAGAAAATATGATGTATTATGCTCAAAGTCTTGAGACTTTTGCAATAAAGATTATTATTATATGTGAGAAAATAGTATTTTAATTGTCATTTTTCATTTGATATTGTTCTATTTGTTTAATAATGTATTTATTTGTTTATATTTTTCACTTTTCATCACAAAATACGAACATAGTTGGCAATTCCAATTTAAAAATTGACGGGGTCACAATATATTCTTCACAGAGATCTTTGGCGTTGGAATCCTGACGACTAGTCCATACAAAGTGTGTCAACAGTGTTGGACGAAGAAAGTACTTGGTATCTATCAAAAACAAAGGCTGTTTAGCCAACTTAGATATGAAATTTGTTAGTTTAAAGGCCTCACTTTTATGAACCGTCTTTAGTATAGAAGTGTTTTCGGTCACTTTTGTCATCTTTCTCCTCTGTTTGTTGACGCAACAATACTACTTTTCATACACTACATTAATATCCTGAATATTCAGTCTTTCTGTTACAATCTTACAATATATGCACTTCATATATGATTTCTTTGATTATGGATTATAATGATTTTTTCCTTTATTCTAGATATGATTTGAAGTTTATTGTATTCTTGCGATAGTTTATATCGTGGACGAGATTAAGAGTAGGCCTACTCTCGTACGCTATGCAGGACCATCGCGCATTAATTTCCGCCAATATTTGGGGCGATGTGTGCTACAGACCAACAATTAAAAGAAGTGCAACACAAGATGGCCCGGGTGTATCTTACAGGTAATGTCTCGGCGTCGGAACTAGAATCGATTATATTTTAGAATGATTTGAAGTACAACCAATGTTACGTTACTTCATGGCCGGACACGGCATACGTGAGTTCTTAGACTCGTCAACTATAGAAACTCTCGCGACAATACAATGATCGGTTAGTCAGTGTCAAGTGAACTAGAGACACTCTCGCAATAATACTACGAACTGCTGGGTTATTGCAATATATTTGAGTAGCCTATATTAAGCAGACGCTAGCTATCACTTATGAGCGACCTAACGCCCACGCCTGGCTTTCGTTTAACATAAATTACAGACAGCGTAAACGCTGATATCAATGCGTTATGCCAGAGCATGTGAGAGTATAACTGTTTATGACCTATTTACATACACATCTCAGCACAGACAGGTCTATTTTTACTATAGAGTATAGACTATAGAGTGTTTGCCGGTTTCGGGCTGGTGCTCAGTCCATTGCGTCATCCCCAGTCTTGCTTTCGTTTTACATAAATAACATTTCTGATAAATGAAAACTGTTGTATTAAATCAATACGCCACGTCGTTATCGTGTTAACATAGGCCTACTATCTGACATACCGTGACCTCATTCTGATAAGTGAAAATTAATGTGTAAAACTTAAGTACCTCACTTGAGATCCAGGATAGTATTGGACTTACATGTAATCGACGGTTTTATTTTATTACAAGAAGCAAAATAGACATCGTTTGGATAACTATTAATGTGTCATAACCTTGTATGTTCTCTGTTGGAGTATGAAGAGTTGGACCTAAAGTTACTGCCGGGTGCCAGACATTCGACGACAGAGGCTTGTCATGACTGGATAACCTTGTGTGTTCTCTGTGGGAGTATGAAGAGTTGGACCTAAAGTTACTGCCGGGTGTCAGACATTCGACGACAGAGGCTTGTCATGACTGGGTAACCTTGTATGTTCTCTGTGGGAGTATGAAGAGTTGGACCTAAAGTTACTGCCGGGTGTAAGACATTCGACGACAGAGGCTTGTCATGACTGGGTAACCTTGTATGTTCTCTGTGGATGTATGACGAGTTGGGTCTAATGTTACTGCCGGATGTCAGACATTCGACGACAGAGACTTGTCATATAGACTTATAACGCTGGGGACTTGGGTATGTACAGCTTCTTTATACTAGGTGCCGAGTTCTGTATCTAAAACATCATCGTTTTACTAGCGTTGTGATTTTGTAAAACTAACCATCGGTCCTGTTGCCTTTTATCAGACGTTTGTGATAGCTCAAGTTACATATGTGAAAAAGTCAATTAGTTTACAAAAGTCGAAAATCATTTCATTTCGAAAAAGAATTTAGCATAATTATGTAGAGAGAAGGTAGACGTGATAAAACAGCAAGTTAAGCTTATCAACAAGGTGATATAATTTAGTTTTAACAGCCAATTGTTTTCAAATATAACAATACGTGCCTTTGACTGAGTGTCCCACTAAGCCAAACATGTTACATAAATAGTATAGGACATCAGCGAACAGTCAAAGTAGTTTCATTTTTACCTGAAGACATTATTTAATATATAATTAAGTGTCAAACAACTTTTTTACGAATCGAAAGACATACTTTTCCCTCATTTTGATTATGTTTCCCACATTTTAATTATTGTAATTTTCTTGTTTGGAGGATGGTTAACCTATTTCAGCAAACAAACAAACAAATGTTTCTTCGAAACCAATCATCCCCTGAAACTTTTTGTCGACATCCTGAAGAGTCGGTGCTTTGGTTTCTCCAACGACTATGTTAACAAGCTTACGAGACAAAAGTGGTGCTATGGTTTCTCACATGACTGTGTTAAACAGTTTACGTAGATCACAGTGATGCTTTGGTTTCTCCCATGACTAGGTTAAACAGCTTACGTAGATCAAAGTGGTGCTTTGATTTCTCCCATTGCCATGTTAAACAGCTTACGTAGATAACAGTGGTGCTTTGGCTTCTCCCATGACTAGGATAAACAGCTTACGTAGATCACAGTGGTGCTTTGGTTTCTCACATTACCATGTTAAACAGCTTACGTAGATAGCAGTGGTGCTTTGGTTTCTCCCATTATCATGTTAAACAGCTAACGTACATCACAGTGGTGCTTTGGTTTCTCCAATGACTGTGCTAAACAGATTACGTAGATCGCAGTGGTGCTTTGGTTTCTCCCATTACCATGTTAAACAGCTGACGTACATCACAGCGGTGCTTTGGTTTCTCCAACGACTATGTTAACAAGCTTACGAGACAATAGTGGTGCTATGGTTTCTCACATGACTTAGTTAAACAGATTACGTAGATCACAGTGGGGCTTTGGTTTCTCCCATGACCATGTTAAACAGCTAACGTACATCACAGTAGTGCTTTGGTTTCTCCCATGACTAGTTTAATCAGCTTACGTATATCAAAGTGGTGCTTCGGTTTCTCCCGTTACCATGTTAAAAAGCTTACGTTGATAGCAGTGGTGCTTTGGTTTCTCCCATGACTAGGTTGAACAGCTTACGTAGATCACTGTGGTACTCGGGTTTCTCCCATTACCATGTTAAACAGCTTACGTAGATCAAAGTGGTGCTTTGGTTTCTCCCATTACCATGTTAAACAGCATACTTAGATAGCAGTGGTGCTTTGGTTTCTCCCATGACTAGGTTAAACAGCTTACGTAGATCACAGTGGTACTTTGGTTTCTCCCATTACCATGTTAAACAGCTTACGTAGATCAAAGTGGTGCTTTGGTTTCTCCCATTACCATGTTAAAC
>JAVFBX010224094.1:0-11196 GCA_034783855.1 Mopalia kennerleyi | reverse complement strand
TTCAAAAGTCATTTGAATGTCTGCAAAATTTGCCTTGGCAACTGCTTGTATAGATACCGCCTTGCTTCTGATTGGCTAGCTAATGGCCAGAGAGAAGCGACACCTGGGTGTTGAAAGTTTCAACACAACAAGTAGCGGTTACCTCCCCTTAAATTATGACCGAAATTCTTGGGTATGCTTTGTCCTAACATATGGATTTTCGTTATTGATTCCCTCTTAATTTAGACAATAAGCCCGTGGATCAGCGGTATATAAACAAACATCTTGTTAAAGTCGCTGATTAATGACGACAAAGTTTCTGTTTGTGTGATTGGTGTTTAACGCCGTAATTGAGGTAATTTCCCTCTTAGGCCGGCGAGCTAGTCCAATGGGTGAACGAAACCACCCCTGACACCACAGGCTACAAACAAAGGCAAGACGGGACAATCACAATAAATAGCTTTTAGACACAATAAAACGATAGAATCTTTATTTAATATTAGCCGAATCCGGGAAACCTGTCCTGATTATACTCAAATTAACTCCACACGAAGAATTGAGCGAGCTTAGTTACCCCTCGCTATTCTCCCTCCATCATAAGATTTAGAGTTCTGTATCTCTGATCGTCTATCATATCATGTAGCCTTAGCTAGAGATACAGAGTTTGAGCGTTCCTAACCGTGTAATTTAATTTTTTTACACTTACCGACCTTATGTGTACAGCAAACTACTGTCCAATAATGTTTGGAAACTGAACGCTGTGATACATTTTATATGTCAATTTCGATCTTAAATAGTTCAGTAGCCGCGTTTAAAAAAGGGGAACATCACGGTGCAAGTACATCTTGCTATGCCGCCATATTCCAATGCATTTCACGGACATAAGTCAACAAGAATCATCATTGATAGCGATGCTACAAGAAAAACGATGCTCTAATCCACGGCTAAACATATTTGGTCTTAACATTCAAAGCATTTCTCATGTAGCTCATCAGGCCAACGTGTCTTCTCTCCTGCATAAAATGGGTCAGGTTATCCTCATTGTATCCGGTGCCAACTTAGATTTTGTCTTCAGGCACACTTTGGTTTTTAAAAGCTCAGTCTGTACCCCCTTAATGTAACGCGACCACGTCGCATTCCTCTTTCCATACGCATACGGCTCTCCGCCTGTATCCCCGCCGATGAGCACCAACAGTCCGGATCACACCACAATCGTATTCTCGCGAGCGTTTCCATAGTAGACGAGACTAAGACAACTCTCGTACGCCATGCCAAGCCATCGCGCATTGATTTCCGCCAATGTTTGGGGCGACCTATCAGCCACAGATCAGCAAATAAAAGAAGAGCCAAACAAGATGGCCCGGGTGTATCTTAGAGTCAATGTCTTGACGAAGGAAGTAGAATTGACAATATTTTAGAATGGATCACACCACTCAAGTTTGGCCGGTATGATTCTCTAGCTAGACATCCTTGCTGCTCTGTCCCTCATGAGACCCACGCTGTGGGGTCTGATTGATCGCAAAACTACATGTAATATTGTCCACGTTCTTCGGCACCAGCTTAGCTAAAATCTTTCGACAAACCAAAGCAATGAAACAAAAGGCATTTCATTGTCAGTATTCATAGTCGGCTGATCTAGATTGTCAAGAAACCACACCACCAATAATGTCTTGTTTCCCAAAAATGTTGAATCTGACCCTGATGCAGTCTTTCCCATGATATTTTGTACTATTCTGGATACACATATCTTTAACGTTGAATAGGGTCTGTAATTCACGTCATGTCTCGCGGTATTTAACCTAAATCACTCCACTTCCGACTAACCCCAACTTTCTTTCTAGTTCGAACATGAAAGGAAAGTTAAAACGATGCCAATTCCCCATTCCAGTCCAACTACTGCAACTAAAAGCAACACAAAATACGGCTTTGAAATATCGGTATTGAAACAAAGCGAGTCAAGTAGAAGAGACCGAGATTTTGAGACCCTATTTACAGATTATACCGGCGCCTCTGGTCCTTTCCAGTCGGTAGTTTACATGAGCCCTAGTCTGTTCCCACAGTAGAAAGGCAGACTCCCAGTATATTCAAGAAACAATACAGCCGAGTTACAAGCCAGATTCGTCCTTTTACTGAAGATGTTAGTATCACAATTCAGTATCTGAATCCATGTTTCCTGGCCAAAGCCTAACCATGGGTGTTGCTTGGAAGTAGCCTTTACTAGACGTTGGCCGATACAGTGAACCCCACCATTCTGTTACGTTTTATGTTGACTCAGCTCTTCGGCACATTGTGAGGCGAATACACAAAATTACCTCTCAATGCCTTTTATCAGGCCTCTCTTTCACGAGGGTATATGCTTTAGTGTCGCTTCTCCATGTCGGTGAGAATTTATGTACGCTCGACAAGCCATGGGAATGGCACATTCCGAAACAGCAGTAGAAGAGAAAGTGTGTCGTGTCCACGGTGACTTATTGGAAGGCGTTGTTGTCGGACTCTCGTAGAGATATAACTAGGAAGGCGGACCTTTTACAAGCATTACACAAGAGCCGATTAGGTCCCTTTGTTTTTTTAAAACATTTGTTGGTCCATCATCCGCATCAAACCTAGAAGGTACATTCGTAGATGGTCCAACTTCGCTTCTCAAGGACTGTGCGTGTACTCCGACCCTTTAATGGGGCTTATGCTGCGTACATGGCGTAGCCCTACCATGGTGATCAGCTGTGGACTATCAAAGAAGCTTAAGAATTTATGTCAATTGTCATAGTCGACATCAACTTCTCCAAAAGCACGGAATGACTCTGGAAACGCTTTCAGAATCCCAATTGTTTTTCAAGAGCAGAAAAGACCATTGAAGAACCTGAATGTGACCTACTCCACCCATCTTCCTATGCAAGGGTCAGTATGTGTAAGACGAGACTTTAACAATACTATCCCTTGCTGTAATTCGAAGGGAAAACGTGGCACAAAATTTCATTGGACTATGGGTAGAAACACGTAGGCTAATGAAAAAGGCATTCACACATCAAACAAACAAGCTTGGCGCCACTCCCAATTGACATGTCTGTGATGACGCCAGGACTCGTTAATGGGACTAATATCGTGCATGTATATTACAAAAATAGCCTATAATTGTCGTCCTGTGTTAGACACACTCTTTCTTATTCTAAGAAAACCCCCGTCTGATTGGGTAAAGAGAGGTCATCCGAAAGTAGCTGTTGGCCACTCTAGCTAACTCAGGTTTTATCGCCTATGAAGGCAAGGTAAGAAAGGAAGTGAGGCTTAATGCGACGATCAGTTTTTCCGCCTAGCCTCGGGAAGATGATGAGAATGATGCTTGAACCGTTTCAACATTTTTAAAACAGGTAAATGTACGACTCAATGTTACGTTTGACATTCCCAATGCTCCGTGAACCATTAGATATTGCATATAGTCAAACTTACTACTTCACATGAAAGCCGGTCTTAATGCCGAAAACTGTTATGTACATTCAAACCATGTATATCTGGATAAGGTTACATACGAGAGATGCTATTTTAGATACAGAGCTCTGCATCTCTACATGATGTCAACTTGGTAACCGGACCCGTGTGTGGAATACACCAAGTACGACAGCCTTACATCTGAACAACAACCACAGGCCCGAAAATAGGGTTGAAAACAACAGGCGTATCTTTTATCCCATTAAGGATAGCATAGTCGTTTCCATTAATTTAAATTCAGAATGTTCATGTGGACACCAGCGTAAACCCGATACAAATATAAGAAGACTTAATGACAAAATTGTTACTGCATGAATTCAAACAGTGTTGTATGAAAAAGCATCTTAGCTGGGGAGTTTCCTGCCTATATTGTAAAGTGTACTCTACTTGCAAGGGAATGCCTACTCTTCAGCCATTATTGTACCTACAACAACGATTTTGACACACTGTATCGCAACACCTAAAGAGTGTCTTTTTGATTAATAGATATGTTTGTGTGTTTGAGATATATTTATAAAAAGTTAAGATTTCACTATTTGAGGGTTTTTTTTTACTGAACACAATATTACAAAATAAACAAAAAAGGACACAAAAGATAAACACTCAATTACCTGTTTATATATATATATGTTCATCTAACAATAGTTCTGTTTCTTGTTTTGTTTTGGGGGATGTTTTGTGACGAAAAAAAGTAGGAAGATATACACAAAAAAATATGTTTGTAGAAATAAAATGATAAAATGTAAAACAATTTACTGGCGGTGTCGATTCACTTAAATAATGATAATAATAATACTCGTTTGGTGGATCGTGCTTTTTTATCCAAACTGCACCGAAAATGATAACAACGTAAAAAACGTCAGGCGATTGACCTGAAAGTTTGATTTTAGAGCTCCTTACCTGCACTCATCTCGTACCGCTTCCATAAGATTCACAAGTTGTTCTAGCAACCAGCTATCGAAGTTCTCCCACTATCTCTATTACCCTATTCCCATGCCCCTTTAATGGCTCACAACCATCTGGTACTATGAAGCTCCCATTGTCAGAATCTGTGTCGGCGACAACGGATCATAGGAATCGTGTGCAGAGTAAATCTCAAACTCCAATTGAAAGAGTAACATGGACATTTCTACAATGTATACTTGACTGCCGCGTTCACACAAACAAGCAAATAAAAAGACGTGTTTTACTTACATAAAAGTTTTCCTTTGAAAGCTAATTTTGTATTCTGTGATTCACCAATCAATAAAACCTTTAAAACACGATCGACTTATTGCACCGATCCTCCAAAGGATAATGAATGCCGTACGACTCAATGGCTGTCGTACACACACTTCTAGCAGTACAGAAGGCTTCTATTCCTAACTCGTTTATTTTTTTAGGTTAATAATATACATCATACTGGGAGGTATTCAATGTAGGTGAGCTGTTATGCACAAACTGACATTGTAGCTTATGGAGCACCAATGAGAGAAGAATTGCGGTACAAGAGGGGTACGCTTAACCGATATTAGCAACGAAACACAAGATTTAATACAAGGCTGAAGGCATGTACGTGATTCAACATTTATGGCAGCACAGAATAGACCATAATAAACACATGCGTGGACAATTTCTAGAAAAAGGTCATTAATTGAATTACCCTGCGTCAGGCTTCCCGTAGTAAAAGATGTGTGGCCTTGACCTGGACGAAAATTCAGCTGTGTAAGTCAGACACCACAGCTCGTCTCCCGGTGAAGGCAAGCAACATTTGCTTTCTCTACAATAAAAATATATATTTGCCAAATCCAAATATGAGAATGATCAAAAACGATGAAACATATTTCACGACCATTTCGTCCTATCTTGGCAGGCAAATTCAATCAGGAACAAACCACGTCTCGGGATGGATTATATTGGCCGTTACTTGTTCATAAATAGTTTTCCTTTTCTTTACTATCACTACTAAGCAGGCTACGATAACAGTTACAAGACTCATCCCAGGAGCTGAGAGTATTCCAGACCTACCTACTTTAGAATTAATTTATGTGTAAACAAAATAGTTTTCTTTATGAGTATTTTCTTTCCATTTTGTGTTACACCATAGTGCAGAATGTTAATATTTGCATATATTTTGATGGCGTACTTGACATAACTTACTCTAAAATACACAAGTTAGGCAGTGTTGCAACTATAAATGAAACATCGACGCGTCAATGTCAGCCATTTCAAATTTCAATGCCTAGGTTATGTGAAAAACTTCATTGCACTGATTTCTCGCAAATAGTTTTATTATCTTATAAAGGGTTTCGTGATAAGTTTGGCATTGGTAGCAACTCTTACAATGATGTAACGGCTTGCCAATATTATTTTGGAAGGAAAATCGAGTATAATCCAGAAAACCCAGGTCGCAGCGCAGGTTTTTTTGGCGCATGTTTTCAGGTATGGGAGCGAATTTGCAACCTCATTGCCGAGAGGCTCGACAGTTTGAGCAAAGGCGCTCTGACCGACGAAAAATATTGTATCATCATCAGGAATTCCTGAGGATGATCCAAATGTTTGCGGAAATATAAAATATGGTTATGCTTTCATTATGCTTTCAATACTCGGAGATACCGTCCTTTTATTTAATTGTTAATTGGTTTTTGGGGATATTGGATTTAAGTAAACTCTTACAGACACAGACACACACTTTAGCTTAAAAGGGAACAGCTGTCAAGTTTTTGGCCTGTTTTGTCACTTGTGGTATTGAATAAAGCTAATTCTGTTAAATTATAACAAACAATTTCAATTAATAGATCTCACACAATTAAGATTTGCGACGTATAGCCGCATGGAGTTTATACCATGACTTCTGTCCCATACGCATACGTCATCAAGCTTCTGACCAATCAAGTGCGGTAAAGTTTTCACAATTTTAAATTGGTTTTTATCGCTAAATTTAATATAAAAAACAAAAAAACATTCATTTGATGGAAACGTGTTAAAGACAAGTTTCATCAGATGAAAATAAGTTTTTATTAATGCTTGCGGGCATTTTAATGTGGGGTAGTGTTGTCAATTATCTTGCCAAGAAATCAGTGCAATGAAGTTTTTCATATAACCTAGGCATTGAAATTTGAAATGGCTGAAATTGACGCTCAATGAAAAAAATTCATTTAATGCAGCAAGCCTACGCTAAATGAAACTTTGTTCTTTTAGCGTCAAAATTCGACGCGATATGAAATATTTTTCATATAGCGTTGGAGTTTTCGGTGGACGCCGACGGTAACTGAAAAAAAATTCATATCGTGTCGATTTTTCATTTATAGTTGCAACAACGCAGGTCTTAAAGCAGTATTTTGTTTCATCTCTCAACTTCTGGCATACAATTTCAATTTACAATATTTAATAACAGTGTTATACAGAATAGCATGCAATGGCAGAAACACTTTGTCTGTCTTGCTCTAACCCCTGTCCCATTCCGAGCTGTATGTCTAGAATAAACGGCATGGACTTGTTTCATTGATAGCCATTGCGCACTGCCATAATCTGCTTCCCTGAACTTTTGCCGAGTTTGTATTTTCGTTTGTTTGACGTGTTCCACCACTGGCCCAATTCAGAGCTTTGTCTCTGGAATGGTTTTGCATGTGCAGCTGTAAAGGGGTCTTTTATTTATGGTCATCTGGCTGAAGATGGTCATCTGGCTGAAGGCGAGTTGTTTGAAGACTAGCAATGCTGTCCTTACTTAGCGCTAGAAGATGGTTCACTTTCCAACAGTTTCAAAACATAAAAGTGGATTACCCTGAAGTATGGCGTAAAGTACCAAAAAAATCAATCTTTCATTTGATAGCCTTTTCATTGGCATTGTGCACTGTCATAGTCTGTATCTACTGGACAAAATCCTTGCTTATGTCCGTTTTCTTTTCCACGGGACGACCGGCTAAGCCACTCGATATTGGGGTTAAATGCGAATCTTATATAGATTACACAGTATATAAAGATACGAAATGCAGCTGTAGCAAAACTTTAGAAATAAGGCCTGACTCCTGACTCCGCATGACCTAATTACCGCGGGAGACATTTTTAAGCGACGTCGAGCGGTCGTTTTATGTATCGGTGTAACCCAAAAGTGTTTGTCGCAGGGAAATTGGTATGTGTCAATACATTTCTTGCTCTTTTTCAACTATCCATTCATTATCCATTCATCTTCGTCATTCGTACTAACAGTCATAATGTATTTTCGTGTTTGCTGACATAAAGGACAGTGACGTGTGTTTCTCTGGATGTCTGTATGGTCGTATTTGTATGTAAATGGAACTAAGGTAAATATACCGGTATTGTGGAAGTACCGTGGCAGTTCTTATAGCCACTGATAGTGTGACTAACTCTATCTAACTTTGTACTTCCATTCAGGGACTCCATTCCTGTGTTTTGAGGGGAAACAATAAATCATGTTTGAAGCCAGTGGTCTCCGAGCCAGTCAATGATGGTATCCAAATTTGATGACGAGCCGTCACGTGACATGTATTTTGTTTTTTATTCTCTGTTTTCTTCGCTTTGTCTGGAATTCTGCAGACGTCATTGTGTAACGTACAAGTATACTGCAGTATGTTGAACTGACATGCTGATATTGAGGTCTAACTAACCTGGCGTGTAAGGGAATGTCTGATATTCGCATCTACCTCTATACAACACTGGCTTCTGTTTTCGAGTATCAAGATATATAGTTGCTTGTATGAGCTCTGTTCACATTCGTGTTTTTCGCTACAAATTGTATGTATTTGGATAGAGACTGCACTCATATTTTAAATATGTCCATGCAGGCATAACTTAACTTAGCCACTCCTAACAGATATACAATGTATATCATGTAATTCCTCCTTCTTCCGGTACGCTGGGATTTTACTGTCTAAGTAAATTGAAACACGCCATTTTCTTAATTGAGATCTAAGATAACAAATTTGGTTGCATTTTCTGTCGCAATGTCTGCACCATCTTCGTTCGAATATAAACATTTGGAATATATTGCGCTTATTATTAATCAACTTTTGTGACTATCCAAAAACGATGTACATGTAGTTCCAGCCTTTGTCATTCAAGAACGGACCTGCGGAAGCCCGAGTACTAGCTGATGGATCCATACTCTTGGTAGAGACATCCTGTGAAATCAAGTCACTACTTTATATTAAATCAACAAGATTAAATCCAAATTACAGATAGTTTTTTAAGCGACCATTGTTGTTCTCTGGAAACTGAGTACAACCTAGATTACATACTAGTATTTAGTCCCGAGCGTTTCCCACTGAACGTAACATCGGGCAGTTGAATAATACTTGTGAACTTTTCAATCCGGACACCCATTGGGTACAAATACGGACCTATTTAACAGATAAATTTGTGTCATCAAATGTGGTAGAACGGACGGAATGTGAATCAGACAATAGAATACTGAAGCCACATCAAGCGCTGCCTGGTTATAACGGGTGGTAGATCAGATGCGCCCAATTTATTTCTATATCGGCAAACAATCAGGATAACGTCAGGTGATCCATCTTTGATTTTATCAAGGTAAATGTTGTCTAGTTTTGCTGTTAACAGTTCTTATACGATATGAAATGGATTGCACGTCAGATCAAAGAAACAATAGTACATTAAAGTAGGATTGATGATGCATGTGTAGAATTCGAACCAACCCCTCTGTGAGTGGGGAACACACTTCTATCGTCATTAATATTCAGCCGTCTAAAGAACAAGGTCGGAGAACGTAAGACAATATTTAGATAACATGTTACTGTTTAACAGAACAACTAAGTGCATCTCTAACTGGGTATCTTTGTTAGACTTAGGATTTGCCACTGCAGATGTACGTGACATATGTACCCAATAGGCAAATAAAACTGAAAAAACAAATTGTCTAAAAAAGCATCCATTGTGTGGAATAGTTACCAAACATTGTGTTGCCGGTTTGAAAAACGCTTGGTCATCTATTTGTGTGTCATTGGTGTTTCTTTATCCCTGAATTGTATTTGTCCAGCAACTAGAACTGTCACGAAAAGGTGGCTCATCTTGTCTAAACCCCTGTGTCATCAGTGTTTGACTTAAATAGCTTGGTGAACAAAATCTGTCCAAACTAAGCTTAGAATCTCATAATCGGGTTGGCATCGTACCAGTGAGGGTCCAAGACGCTAGCTGCAGTGGTTGTCAGAGACAAAAAGCTAAGGTAATCGATCTCAAATTTTTACTTTAATATTCGGCTACCATGCTTTAATTGCTGTCTCAATTAATTATTACTATTCGGTACAATATTCAGTAACCATTCTTATTTGCAATCTTAATTATTCCATGAAATATTCGGCTGCTATGCTTGATTATCAAATTGCTTTAATTAGATGTCATTTATTGCTTAAATTAATTAGTATTTTTCAGTCTATACCCGGCTACGACACTTCATTTACCATCCCGCTCTCGCCGTAGTGGGTTTTTTTTATATAACATATTGGTAACTCAACATCCACAAATTCTGACTATATTGTGTTCCGATAATTTATGTACAAATTCACATGGAAGAGAAATTTAATGCAATATACATTAGATTTCGACCGTTCATGACTTTTCGGTGGATTATTTGCGTCTTTCTTTGCTTCGTTTCATATTTATTTTTATACATATTTACAATAATGTATTGGTCCCATACCATTATATTCTTTCAAACAATTATAGACAGTGGTTTCCATCCTGCAAATACGTCCATGATCTGGTTTCATTGCAAAGATCTTGTTGCGTGGAATATGGCAGACGTATGATCAATAGGCCACAATACATATGACTACAGCCTTACAGATGTATTGCACATAGTATGACAATCCCTGAGGATTGCAACATAATAAAGTAAAGTAACTCCGCAGAAAGAGAATGAATTCATTTTGACTCCACGTTTCGGTTAATGATCAAACCATCGTCAGGAGTCCTATAAGCTAGATACAGGTACGTATATACAAATAAGCGGATATTGAACAATTAAACTTTAAAGTAAACGAAACGTCTCCAGAAATTTACCGGCAGCATCAAACAACCGTCTTGGTAATTACATAACGTGTAATCTGACCTTGACCCAAAGAAAATCACATGGGATCACATAGGTAGACATTATTACAAAATTTGAGGATGTAAGAAACACATGTGATAGTAAAATGGTTTGCTTTACAAATTACGCTTGATTTATTTTTTTAATTGGGGTTTAACGTCGTACTCAAGGGTATTTTCACATATGACAACGCATTGTCCACTTCACACTGCTCTATGCCCAATTACGGTGAAACCAATCCCGCGATTGCCGGAGCCACAACGTGTGACTTACTCATATACCTGATGGTCGCAGACGGACTCGACCCCGTGAACAGTTCTTTGGAGTAGGATTAGGAAGCGCACTCGCTACCACTTAACCATGGCCGCGGGCCCAAATTACACTTGAAACATTGAACTATTTAATTAACTACGTTGAACTTGCAGACAACTGTCGGGTAGTTACAAAACATTTCTAATATAACTTTGCTTACATTAATACCCTGATTATGGTTGTTGGATGATATCGGCGCATGTATAATACCCTGATTAGGGTTGTTGGATGATATCGGCGCATGTATAATACCCTGATTAGGGTTGTTGGATGATATCGGCGCATGTATAATACCCTGATTAGGGTTGTTGGATGATATCGGCGCATGTATAATACCCTGATTAGGGTTGTTGGATGATATCGGCGCATGTATAATACCC
>JAVFBX010224083.1:0-11197 GCA_034783855.1 Mopalia kennerleyi | reverse complement strand
TTTTGTCTCCAAGATATTGGACTATTTTTATACGTTTCCTAGGTATCAACCGGAGTCTCTGCGGTGGAATGGGCGAACAAACTCAAAAAAACTCAATTCCCTGCTCTTGCCACTCCTTCCTCACGTTTTCAGAAAAACGTGGCGGCCGTGGCCTCCCCAAAAAACGTACGGACTAAAAACACGCACAGTGGGTTGTGACCCAGGCTTTAAAAGGACGACCGTGTAGCTGTACAACTTACCGTAAAACCCTGGGTTTCTTGAGTCAGGTAATAGCCGAGGACAACAACAGAGAGGTTATGTGGAGAATGGAAAGAACAATTCGACAGAATAGGTCGACTGTCGCTGATAATACATTGTGCCAATGACATGCTGTAGTTGTCCGTTGTGCAAAGAAAATCTGAGTCCCAGGCAAAAGTGATGATATTTTGAACTGTTGCTCCTGCTACCGTCAGTGCTTGGTCTATGCGGGGTCGACTTGCTCGATTAAGAAGTTCTCCCATACCAGAGGCTGCCGTGTCAACAGGTAAACACGGATCTGTACGCAAGTACTCAAATGCTTCTACATTTAACCAAAATTGAAACTGGGTCCCACTCTTCTTTAACGCATCGTGAGCCCTGCCGAATCCAACAAAAAGCTAAAACAGAGTAAAGAATATAAATTGTTTCTAAATAGCAAGGTAGTGTGTTAAGTTTTGCATTGTAGTTAAATGCATTAAGAGTTACGTACATGTATACGCAAATAAAATTAAGCGTTTTTCTATTTTTTTTATAATTTACATCAATAGTGTTTCATTAAGGTTTTCCGCCATATTTAATGCTAATTGTCTTAAATAACGACGTACCCGCCCAATGGATGAAGGAATTCAAATCCATGTCAGCAAAGATTGTTTGTTTGTTGTATTGGCCTTTAACGTTCTTGACACTGTGCCTTACTAAAATACGATGGAAAATTGGATTATAATCTCGTAAAAACCAGCCCCGTACAAACCAGCCCCGCGATTGTCGGAGCCATATTCTCACTCATAAGCTTGCAGTTGACGGAAGGACTCGAACCGGTCAACAGTACATCGAAGTGGGGACAGTAGGCCGACACGCGAACCGCTGAACAATGGCGGCATGTCCGTTCTTTGTTGAACAATGAGACTGGACAAAGATGCGAACTTAAGACACCCCAACTGATCGACTTCGAGTTTCCCCTTCAAAGTGAGAGAGCCTGGTCAACACGAGGATAGCGCAAACTGCACCCTAATTCGGTAGATTGTGTGCTTATAAATACATTAAAAGCGGACATACCTGTTGATTGCTTGCGGAACAAACATCGCTATAAGTTGCTCCGAAAGGCATTTCTGGGTTTCTGTACTTTAATACATCGAATAGCACCGGGTCTACGTTTTTTATTGGTTCGTCTACCTGTGTTTCCCAGTAATAGCAACCTTTGCCAGCACCTCGACCCTCCTGTACGGCAATCACGTCTACATTGCCGAGTTTAGCAATGGCAACAAACCCTTCAACGTGATCAGCAATTGTTGCGTTAAGTTCATAGCGTATAAGATCAACATATGGAGATATTGCAAACAACTTTCCCACCTGGTGCACTAGCTTTCCCAGATTGCCATACAAGTCCAAGTAAAACTCACTAAAACTCTTCATAGCTTGTGCCAGACACACCTCGTCCGTAGAATAGTAGCCTTTTAGAGACTTGTACAGAGTAACGTTCCTCGAATACCTTTTACTGTGTTCAAAAACAACCCTTTGCACCCATCCATAGTAAACTTCTAGTAAATCAATATCAAATCCTACAGAAGAAGTTGGAAATGAAGGCAACCCAAAATACACACTCATATTTTTTTCAGCAGCACTTTCCAGCAACAGCGCATGCGGGTCAGTTCCAGCGAACGAAGTAAATATCACGTACACGTTAGTTCCGACTGGAAAATCACAAGGCGAACTGAAATGATAGAGTTACATGTACTTCATTACTGAGACAGGATATTACATGACGATTCATAACAGCGAACTTTCCCCGAATATACATTTTCGGGGACAGTTTAAAAAAGAGGGAAAGAAAACTCTCTGCTGGACAGAAATAGAAATAACTCCCTCAGACGTAATTGATGTCAAACTTTAAAAAGTTTAAAGCGTCAAGACAATTTCCCCAAGATCTCATTCAGTGTGGTTAAATACATCGGAAACTGATGAACTCCATGTTTTGAATGTGTGTGAAACTAAAGAAATTTAATTATCTCCCTTGCAAATTTTTTACAATGACGTAATGCTCTTCATATAATTTCTAAGTAAAATTAATCGGCTAGTAAAAAGTAAATAATAATATATTTGAAAGAAAGAATTCTCTTAGCAGATTAATTATTTTTCTGGCTTTACACCTAGTGTGTTAGATAATGACGAATATAGTAGCCGAGGCAGACGTTATAGTTTTTGGTCAAACTTGGCGGCGCCCATCGAACTGATGAAACGAGTTTTCAAATCATGTCCTGATATCTATCTACATTTCTTTAAATAAATCACGGACATCTATATGTTTGGCTAACAAACTTTAACATGAACAAAACAAGCGAGATTTGTTTTTCCCTCCTTTGAGATATACTTGTATATCTTCAATGCAAACTCTTGTCCACGCTGTGTAAGTCTGTAAGATTCAATCAACATTATAAGGTAATAAAAGTAAGGGGTTACATATTCCGTTGAAGTAATACCCCGGCGTTCTACTTCCATCTCAATACAATACAGATTATAATCTCATTAAATGTTGATCAGAAGCACATCTTAGATGAGTTTAATCCCATTTTATAATAGCGTAACTATTGGATAGCGCATAGTGGCAGCCACTTTGGCTGTTTGTAGTGATCACAAACACATGATCACAAACTTCTATCGGAAGCAACAGGACCGAGGGATAGTTTTGCAAAATGAAAATAGATATGAAGAAAGGACCATTAACAGTAGTCCTTACAAAAGTCTGTTCAGTTTGCTTAATTAATTGATTTTCGAAACCCGCCTTATCCATCTTTATAGATTTATAGCCTTGGTAGACCTAACGCGAATGCGCAATCATCAGTTATATACACAAGTGTCTGGTTTTTTTTGGTCGGTGGTACCAGGACGTCGGTTTTAAATGGAGTGTGTTGCTGTATTTAATTAGGCTTTAACGACGTGATTGCGGCTACTCAACCTATTTAATCGGGTACCAGACAATGGGTCAAGGAAACCACCACCGGCATCACTGGCAACTAAGACATGATAACCACATGACACGTGAGTCTCGGAAGGCTGACTAGGGGATAAATTTATCTTTCCACGTCGGTCCTCTGATCTCACAACATTCATGTACTTTTGAATTACATTTAACTATTCTAAACGTAACTATTGGGCCACGTCGCATAGACCACATGCAACCTCCAGTTTTCGGCTTATGAGACTCCGATTATATTAAGTTTTTTTTATGCCAATATGCCATCAGTTATTGAAATGCATGCAAGCTCCTTTGCTGCTTGGCTGATACCTAAATGTGCAAAACCCATGTTTTGCATTTTGTCAATTTTGTTATCACGTTTATATTACATATAGAGAAATACAAGTTGTGTGCAAGTTCTCAAAAAATCCGTTGAATATTTCGATAGATAAAATGTTTTGAATTTGAATGAGATGGTATCTAACGAACAGTGTCAAAAAGAAGGACTACCATACAACAAATCAAAATAGTGACTAGTATATCCCATCAAACCTTTGTCGAGAGACAGGTAGCACAATCCGGTAGTAAACTCGAGAACTGTTTAAGCGTCGGTCATACTTCGGACATATCATTATATCAGAGCTGAAATCCTCTTCGTATTGGTATGTTAAAAACCCACTGACGTTTAAGCCAAGGGCAGATAACTCTTGTTCTGCTTCCTCCCAGCATCGTGGGCCCGTAACTTTTGTTGCACTAGTCTGACTCCCGCACCACACGAAATTCGGATCTTTGTAAAGTTCATTTGAGGTTCGTGGAATGGGAGAAGGTCCTCTTAGCCACACTGTATCGCCCCCAAATTTCTGGAATTTTCCTAAAACTTGATCCCATTCTGTCTTCGAGAATCGATCCCTAAACCAAGAAGCAGTGATTGGGTACGCCGAACAAGAGACAAACAAACTAAAAGCTGATGTGACTAAAACGAAAATGAGTCTCCTCCCCATAATGTTACTCCCCCTTCTGCATTGAATGTCTGCTGTTTGTCGATATCAATACGATAGTACAGAATCTAGATCACTGAGGTCAAATTCCAGCGTATTACATACATGTATCAAGGTGAAATATATGTTAGAAGGTCTGTTTACTTTTTAATCAGTATATAGTGGCACGCATAGCTCTAACAAAGAGACGATTTAAGTACTAACAATTGTAGTAAGACATTTAAAATCTAAAGAAGATGCACACGATGATTAAACCCCGTTTTATTATATGAAATTAAATACATGATAACTTAACTTATGTTAAACAAATGAACAGTAATTTACTACATCTTAGTAGATTTTTGTATAATTACACTCAAGATAAATAACTTTTCATAACTGAGCCTGCGAATTTAAGATATAAAAAATATAAATAAATGGTACACAATTAAAGTATATTTGCACTGATAGGTGATTTTGTTATGATTGAAACAGTAATATTTTCTGTACATAATAAATGCAAGTTGATCCATTGTCCATGGAATAATATATAAATATATGGATCACAGTAAATGTTTCCGTAAACGTATATACTCCAAAGCATATAATTTGAGGTATAGATTCAACAAGGTAAGATCGTAGATTTGTACACTAAATTACTTCGAGATCACTATTTTCAGAAGGCGAAGATATAATAAAAATGTTGGACAGTTCATGAAGTACTCATTGCGCTCATTGTTATTAAAACCTTACATTTCAATTTTCCCGATTTCATCAGAATCTCTATGCATTGAGAATATTGAGAAAGCAATTTCGTTCTTTCTTACCTTCACTTATTGTGAATAACATGTACACCGTTGAATCATCACCAACCCGGATCAAACAAACAAACTACGAATAGCGACGTTATGTACGCACGCCGCAAATATTTTACTCTATTTGAAAATCGTTGATGGCTTTTATTGGATTTTATACACATTCACATACGTTAAGAGACCTCTCACTCTATTCATATAAAACGTTATATGAATTTAACCAATTGCTTGTAAATCAGCAGCGTGCGTACACCATCCGTCTCAGACGGGGGAGGTCTATGCACAATTTGAGCAAAGTTTGTTGGGAGCTTTTGATTAAGTTTCAACACCAGCTGTCTCTTGCGTCTCATCGGCGGTGGGGAAATCTGGTGGCAGATAATCCTTGAGACAATCCATAGTATATCTCCATAATTCAACACGGTGTGATAGGTTCCTGGAACAAATAATAAATACCGTTTTTATATGAATTTCTTAGCCAATTCAAATTTTTTGCCTATGGAGCTATAATTCTGCATGCCTTACGTTAGTATATAGGAGTCTCCTTCAATTTTCCAATGGTTAATACCTCACACTGTACGCAGTGTTATAGCTCATCACGAATTACGGATTTATGTTTCGCAAAATTGAAGTACAGGAATGCTGTACACCAATTTAGTTTGGGATCGGAATGTGAAATTGGCTGAACCCTTTCAGAATACTCTCTGCATGCTGTCTTACATAGGTTTATATTTGTTTGTTATATCTAACATATCCAGGATCTTACATTATCCAATTCAAAGACATGACCTTCAGGCACATACTAACCTGAAAGATAGCTATTTGTTCATTAAACAGTAAATCAAAATACCCAAGCAATATAAGGAGGTCCTAAGAATAAGATTGAAATAACTTTTTGAAAATGTTTTCTTAACATAATTTTTGTCAAGGAACGGACAGCCAAGTTTAACTTTAGTTATGCCCGATATCTATAGACACATTTTCTTATATAGATGGCTAGACATTTAAGGATTTCAATAATTTATTTATCGACATATCAAACTAAATGCTGTTGCACTTTACTGCATTAATCACAAACACACATTAAAATATGTCTTTTAAATATCTTACTTTGCATTTGATGATGTTTCCTTCAGCGTGTTTGCGACATAATATCCACCTGACTGACCCTGTACATTTGGACTTACAGCTAGGTACACACCTGTTCTCGCACCTTGTTCAGGATTCTTTAAAAAACCTACATGCGACAAGAAGGAATATGGCATTAATCGCATTTATATTGTCGACGATCTACAAAATGCATTAAACAATTAGAATAACTAACTACGAATTTATGCACAACACAAATGTTTACAGCCTTCTCGAAGCCTGTAAACATTTGTGTAGAAGAAAAAGAAGAAGAAGAGGAACAATAACAACAACAAAATAGCAACTACAGTTGTTGCTGTTCTTCTTCTTTTTCTGCTTATTAATAGACAACCGTTTTCCATTTTTTTTTAGAAAGGACTTCCCATTGAGGTGCACACTCCCATTGTTATAGCTTATACACGCAATTTAAAGTTAACAAAAGGCACTGTATCATAACACTCTACGTCAGTTTATCATTAAACATAAGTAAACAAACGAATATAACCTAAACGTATACATTTAATACCTTAGGTTACCAAAGTCTTCAAAACCTTTACTTGAATTTCGATCAGTTGCAAACTACGAATGTTTTTTAACAAACATGATACATTATACTAAGAAGAGCGGCAGATAATATGATAAATAAGTTTGTTTGTTTTATTAAGGGTTTCGTATAGTTCTAAATGTTATTCTTCTTATATGATAAGTTATCAGTCTTGTTTTGTTTTGTATTGTTCCTTAGCTCCAAGAAAATCCGATGCCCCAAAACATGCCTTTGTTCAATAATGCTAGTAATGGCTTACCCAGATGGAACTCTCCTCTTCAGATTGATGTGGATTTAGAAGTATAAACGCAAAAAAAAATTAAATAAAATAGCATGCCTCCTACTCGATTAAAATCTATATTACATGTCGTTCTCACATAAATTCAATGAAAGATAAACTAAAATAGTTTTAGTTTAACTATATTAACCAGTAATGCTCTACTGAAATATATTTCAGCCCGGCTTTCGTTTTCCAGTATTCGATTGTCGAATACCAAATTGTCTGCTTTTTGTATTCCTTTCACGACTGGAGATTGGCCATTGTTTTTTATATTCCAATGTCGCTTGTGTGTCTCATTAAGTATTGCCAACGAAAAACGAATGTGTTCCTTGAAAGAATTTGAATCGATTCACCAGTGTTTTACTACAGCTAACATAGCTGATAACTATAAACTCACATGAGATCACGGGTAAGCAACATATGGCCCAATGGTCTTCCAAACTCCGTGGGATCTCTGTTTCCACAGCACCCGGGTGGAAGCACGTTATACTCACGTTCGTTCCATTTAAACGAGATGCCATTGATATGGTTTGCATAGCCTGACAAAATAAAAACGGCACAATAAATTAACCAGGCGACCTAAATAAGTTCCAGACCGAATATTTACTCTCGTACATGGTATATCGAGGTTATTCAACAACAGTCCTACAATGGATATTACTCGAGTCCATACAACTTTAACAAGTGAAAATGACATCCACCAAAATACACTTTTTTGAGTTGGATAATCTTTTCCCCAATCTACACATCCCACAATTTCAAATGTTTGCATGCTGCGCTGAGAGGTTTCCAAGATACGGAAAGATCGCTTAGAGCCAATCACATTCTTTACATAGAGATCTGGGACAAGTTGCTCGAAAGAAGATTAGCCGCCAATACCAGTTTGAATTTCTAATATCGGGTTGGCGTGATGTCATCTGACAGAGGATTAACTTTAACAGTGCTTCGAGCAACAGGATCCAAAGGATTTGTATTTTATGGTGTAGCTGTTATTCCAGTTTCCTAAGAGTTCCTTTTCATAGTATTGTCTTACAACACAATATGTGTTTTTTGGAGGATATTTTCTATGACGAATGTTTAAAAACATTTCCAATGTTATCGTTTGAAATATTTTCTGTTTTGACTACAAAAACCATTTTCTATACAGTGTCTAATCAACTCCGAAGTGCAGCATAAAAGGCTGGTTTATTGAGATAAATTTGTATGTAATCAGTTATGTCATGGGACGACAAGAGGAAGAGAGATAAGCATTGATTTTTAATTTAATAAATAAAACGGAAGATCTCTGGATAGATGATATCCAATTTCATTAGAATCTTAATCAATATTTCCGTAGTCTTGAGGCAGAACTTGCTGGTGTTAGCAATGCTTTATATCTGGCACTGAGGGAAGATAAACTTTGCAATGAAAAGCCAATAATCAATATTTTTAGAGTAGATACTCGTTCAAACCCATTTGCCAATACTGCGATATCTCAAAATGACCGTCAACAATACTGTTAATGAATCATTCTGATAGCACACGCACACATACAACTAACATAAACGCACCAATACCTGGTAAAGCTTAGAATTGCTGTAATATGCAAATCTGGCATATTCCCCTTCATTTTTTGCTTGACTTTTTGCCATGTTCACTTTGCCCATGAATTGAGCAGCACTGCTCGTGAGGATGATTCGACAGTCATTTCCTGACCGCTGCATTATGGGTAACAAGTGGGCTATCATTAAGAAATGACCCAGATAATTGACCTGCAAAAAGCGACAGATAATAGTGCATTTAGTTCACGAAAACATTTGGGGAATACAGAAAATCACAACCTTTGGACAATTTTATCATGTAAAAATATTTCATCCGATGATATAATCCTGAGATTTTTTATGTATTAAAAGTAATCAGGAAAACGAAAGCAGTATATAAAACAAAGTCAGTGATTTAAATTTGGTTTTAACTTTTTATAATATTTACCTGAAATTGTGATTCATAGCCATCTTCGGTATAGTCTGAAAAAAAAATGTCAGACATTACACAATATGAACCGGGACCAGTTCTTTAATAAAACTAAAATGGCTACTAAACATTTTGCTCAGTTCGCGTGATTCCGTCTACCACAACAAAGCAGACCTACATTTCTTGCCTTTTTTCTGAAGAGCCCTTGAGTCGCTTATAGCTGCGCGGACAAATATATGTTTGAAGGTACATGTAACAACTTTCCAAATTTATTTTGTTATCGTAATATGTATGGAAGCGTCGCACACACTTATATTCACAAATACCCATTGATCCACTCAGCCAATGCTTGTTAATTATATTGTCCATCCCTTTTAGGCGTGATAGATTTACAGACAATCATGTGTTTGGGTGATGTTATAATATATGTCAAAAACTGTTTTAGATTTTCTGTAGCTTGTTATTGTGTTTAAAGATTGACGTACTCTCGATATTGTTAACTATCTTTTGACGCTAGCTGCGATCTACCCTCCTTACTCTCCCCAGACGTCCTAGCACTACGTAGAATTATTTCGTCTTATCCGCCTAACTAAATCCGTTAGTTACGCATGCTTCGTAAGACAAACTCCAGGTAGGTAAAATAATAGGTATTGTGTTAAGCGTATCTTTAAAAAATCAGACAAAAATCAGATATCTGTTTTGAATTTTATAATTTAAGGGGCCAGATCCTCCGTCTCAACATCCAAGTAGGATCAGTAAGGCAACACGCTAACCACTGAATTAGAGCAACGAGTCTTATGCAGAAATGAAGGGATGGATAAATTGACAAGCCACGAGAGGCAATCTAATCTGTTTGTTTGATGATGATGATAATGATGATGAAGATGTTAATAAAATTATCGAAGTTTTCCAGCTCTTTGACAGACTATAATAACATTCAAAAATATCTATAAATATACATATATACGTACTTAAAGGAGGTGCCGCTATGCCGGCATTACACATAAGAACATGTAACTGTCTCCCAGAGTTTTTAAAAGCTGTGATAAAGTCCATAGTAGATTTTAAAGAGGCAAGATTCAAAGGCATAAACTCTAGTTGTAATTCCTCCGTCTCTATGTGCTGTTCATTTATCTTATATTTATCCGACTCGAATTCAGCTTTCATCTTCATAATGGCCTGAAATTTAAACCAAAACAAAAGGCATTTACACTAATAATTATTTGGGGAAAAACTGCTAAACACTAATAATACAGAACAATTCCATAGTAATTGTCATATCCTTTCCAGTGTCTGTATTTTTCTAAAATCAGTTTACGCATATTTAGTACATATTTGGTCAGCTTAAAGCGATGTATATAACAAAGCCTGCACCAGAGATTTTGTTGTGATCCATGTCGCGCATTGAAAGTAACAGAAAAGATTTGTGAACCATGGTCAAGTATACACTAAACGCGTCTTTCTCAAACTGCAAACGACGCTCAATCTTATGTCCTTTTATATGAGATTTTTATAAATTAACTAACAAATATGTTGGTCATTACGCTCATAACATAAAGCGGGTTTTGTTATTTATATACACTTTCATTTACCTGCTGATTGATGCATAGCGTTTATGCCGAGCGCCTGTAGACTATATCCAATCATATGCCTGTATCGGCTGGTTCGAGGCAAAACCGTCATCCCAACGTTGATTGGGTGACAGCAACAACTCCACATTTCCCGCGACGTGCTAAACCTTAACCTAAATCTTAAGCTCCTTAACTACCTTAACTCCTTACGCTACCGTCTTCTGGTGCGTACACAATAACGTTAAGCCTAGTTTCTACCATGTTTCTGTAGTTATCGACTGGTGTTTGACGATGTGGTCAATGGCCTGTGCTTCACTAAAATGACGCCTGTGCACATGGAGTTAGCATACTTAAGCTCCTTAACTTCTGACACTACCACTTAGGCTACCGTCGTCTGGTGGGTAGATACTATCGTTTAGCTTAGTTTCTACCATGTTTCTGTAGTTATCGACTGGTGTTAAACGACTGATCAATGGACCGGGCTTCACTAAAATGACGCCTGTGTACTACAAACTGTTACACTAACACGTCCATAAAATATGAAGTACTTTGCTTTGGTGGAAAAAAAATGTTCCTCCATGTGAAGTAAATCAAGTAAATTGGCATGTCCGTCGTGTAAGACGAAACGTGAATTCCTAGTGAATTTCTAACACTTAACCTTAACCATATACACTGTTAACTATTTTCCGTAAATTTGACGGTAGATTACTGGCAGCTCATGCTGCCAACCAACTACCGTAAAAAT
>JAVFBX010224072.1:0-11198 GCA_034783855.1 Mopalia kennerleyi | reverse complement strand
TTTGGTTTTCTTCCAGGAATCGAAGAAACGCTGTTCTAGATTCAAATGTCTGGTTTTCCGGAAAAGTTCCATATGTATATGGAAGTGGTGCTTACAGTAAGTAAACAACAAAGCTTTGTTAATGTAAAATGGTGCACATTGTGGCCATTTTGTAACCATCAAGTACCATCTTGCTTTTAAACGCAGACTTTGAACTTTGGGATAAACCAGCATCATTACTGTCTTACCAGGAAGTGACGAAGGGGAGTTACTCTTACGAGTATAAAAAATTGAAAATGTGTTATGTTGGTCAACATATAATTGAAGATTTTTATTCATTTAAAAGAAATTAAACTTGTTAGAATGTTTATAATTTGTTTGAGTTGGGTGACTGCTATCTTTAAAAAGGAAATTGGGTTGATCTACATGCAGCTGAATGATACCAAAGCATAGTCCCGGTAAAATTATACAGCTGTCATTTGTCTGGCTACGACTGCACAATTTACGCCGTTTAAGCGGATATCACTACATTTAGACATTTAAAATGGTGATAGGTTTATGACCAAGCGGGCAGTACCCAAGGCATGGAGGTAAGCCCGCTTTCGGTTTTAATCAAATGCATTGTGGCGCTGTGTTAAACACCAATCAATTAGCCCTTCACTCGTTGGGTGGTAGGTTGGAAAGACTGTCTTATTGCCTTGGTGCTCCCCTAGCCACGTGGCCACCACGGGGCTGATCCGATGTGGCGTGTTTGTCTAGGTGTCATGCCATAGCTGGTTTGTCAGACACTATCCTGGTTTGCTTCATACGTTTGCATGGCATGTCGTCATATTGTTGAATTAACCTCCTGTACACCGTTATAGCCCAAACAAACAAGCATGCAAGCAACCAAAAAATAACCAAATAAACAGACAAACAAACAAACCAATAAAGAAGCAAACGGCCTTGATCCAATGGACGTGTTCGGCTCCCTTTCTGTGACATAGCCCCAGATTTTATCAAATCATCAAGTCACCACACAAAGATAATCCAAAATTGCTTTTAAAATTGTTTTTGATTTCTAGGTGAGGCGGAATTAACTCTATTACAATCAGCCATCGACGAGATCTCCAGTAAAACTTGTCTGGAATTCGTGCCCCGAACCACCGAGACTGATTACATCGTTATTAACAACACTGGTAACGGGTAAGGAACTGGAACCAATACCGTTCTGGCTGAACATTTTCTGACTCAAGTGCACAATCGATTCCCAAATAAGTAATTAATGGTATATATTTACACGACAGATGTGCACAGTACAACAACTAAAACTCCACAATTAAAAATATTTTGGGAGTATTATTTGGTTCTACCTATATGGTACTTAAAAGGTACTGTGGTGTGGTTGTGTATCGATTTAGAGGAAAAATTATAGATGGGGCGTGCACAGTCGTTTCCTGAATATGTGAATAATTCCCGCGATGGTGTAAGTCACAGAAAACATATATTAAATCCTTTTAATGCCATTATATTTGTACCCCCATTGCACCTTCAATCGAGCTTTCTATGACATAAGTTTGGTAAACATATGTTAAGAAACATTTGATATTATGGACATATGGACAGCCGTGCACTAAACAGTCATTTCACAAGTAATTCATGCATAATCCTATCGCGGCATAATACAAATAATCCACAGATAACCTAGTCTAAAGTTGTTTTCGAAAATGCACGTTAAGCTTTGGTCCCTATGGAATTATATTACGATTTTAAACAGTGTATCCTTTTCAAACTTAATCTCAGATAGTTTGATATGTAAAAATATCAATACCAACAAAACAAAACTATACTGAATTATTGTTTTATCAGATGCTTTTCGAATGTTGGTCGAGTTGGCGGGGCTCAGGAACTCTCCTTGTCGTCTGATTGTATCACAGAGACCTCTATCGGGACAATCCAGCATGAGATGTTACATTCACTGGGGCTCTACCACGAACAATCTCGCTATGATCGGGATAACTGGGTCTCAGTCAACTACGGAAACGTGGCTGAAGGTTGGCTATTTTGTTACTTATTAAGAATATATACCCGTGACGGTCACTCGATGTTTAAACGGTTCATGTCGTATTGAAGTGTGTTGAGCTTAACTGGGTGCATTAGCTGGACACTTCCAAACCTTCTGACCTCTTTCGCAGTCACTTGTTGTCTCCCCTTGTTACATATATGCCTGATGAACATGCCTGTCTTGTGCATATGCGCAAGTTGCCTGTCTTTTTCATTACTTTTATGTAAAGTCTCAATTAGTCAGAACTTCAAAACATATAAAGCAAACATGATCGACCGATTGGTTGATATCGTTCAATCGATTACTCCTGTATACCTGTAATATATGTCATCCACCAACTTACTCCAGACTCACGGCTGAGTATTAAAGCCTGGCCTCGATCTCTTCGGCTTGGCCTTTTCTGTTTATATAACATACGTGTGATAATAATGTGATATCTTGTTCTGGTTGGTTGGATTGTTGAGTTTAATAAACACATTAATGGGATTTTGTTCGGTTTAAATGGTTAATATCCTCAAAAGCTTCTATACGTTTTAAGAAAGGAAATTATGTACTAGTAATAGTTTACAGACAATTGTAGGTAAAGCGCATTGGATCCACATACAAGAACAAATCTGAGAAAATCTGGGCTGGCAGTTTTTCTTCGATTCGTACATGTTGGAGCCCAGCTAACATTATTGTAAATATAGATCTGCATGAGAATCCGATGTAAGAAAGGTCAATCTTCAATAGACAATGGATCCCATCTGTATCGTCAGTGCAGACTGCATGTGAGCGATACACTATAATTCTTGCGATACACAAGAATTCAATCTTAACACTCTCTTTACCTTTGCCTTATTGTAATTTTCTTTTAGGGTACCAGGCAAATTTCGATAAGATACCAAGTCATTTAATGTCTACATTTGACTTGCCATACGATTATGGAAGTTTGATGCATTTTCCGGAAAACGCATTTGCGAAGGACCCGTCAATCCCAACAATCATCCCCCTTAAAGAAACATACGCTGCCATTGGTCAACGAGAGGGGCCCAGTAACATGGATTACCTGGAATTAAATACCCTTTACCAGTGTCAAAGTAAGTTGTTGATCAACGATTGAGATGCCTGTTGTACCCATTTAAAGCTGAATACGATTGGTCAACACGTGGGGTGAATCTGAACTAAGAAAAAGTGTACAAGATTTTGGATAACATGTTTTTCAAGGGGACACTGGTAGTTTGACGCAATCATTGTGGCATTATTTTTGCACAATACTGGCATAATACTAATGCAAGATATATCATCTTAGTACATCCGAATTAGTTTTTCAGTGTCTATTTCTTTCTTGATCGTCTTAAAGGCTGGATCAAAAAGGATCCCAGTTGTCAAAATCAGTTATTTTCTAGTAACTTTTCTTTATCTGGATTTTACTACTTTAAAATAATGAGAATGCCACATTGCAATATGTTCATGTCCAAGTCCTATCTGATGTACAAATACAACAAAACTATCAACAAAAATGTGTCATTCATTCAACAGTGCCAGAAAACGGTGGGTGGGACTTCTGGTCTTCTTGGTCACCATGTTCAACAACCTGCGGGGAGGGTCAACGGTCGAGGACGAGGGAGTGCACACGACCTACTCCTTCTTATGGAGGCAGATTTTGTCGGGGAGATTCCACCCAAACGGACCCTTGCATGACAGAGGCTTGTCCTTCTCTGCTCAAAGGTAAGTCATACTACCATGGACAGAACTTCTAGACAACATGGTCTCAACAATATCCCTGCTGATATTTTATAGTCACTTTGTAACTTCTGGCATCCACTTTGGAACGGAGTCAAACTCGGGCCACTCCAGCGGTTTGATACTTACCAAATGCCAAGCGTAAACCTACTCATGAAGGAAATCACTATTCGAAAGCTTGTTAGAATACACAGCAAAATGAACAAAGTCGTGTTACTTGTAATCTCTTTATTAAAAATACTGCAAATCTTATTTCCTTTGGAATCTGTTCAGCATTTTCTACATTCTCTCACTAGCCTAATTTTTATAACATGCATCATCTTCAATCATTTTAAATTTATTTTTACGTTATACAGGACATGTTTACTTGGGATGTTGGATTGATGAAGTGTTGCCCACTTTATTGGAAACTCTGGAGGGCAAAAGTATCCACCTGATCGAACCTTACCCCACCAGAGCTGACAGTGTTAAGGTGAGCTGGTGTATTGAATATATGCTCATATATAGATACATGTGTGTTGGGTAAAACTGTTTCTTTATGTATTAATTCATGACTTTCCTGTATACAAATGGGTGGTAAATACACCTTTATCTTGCGATTGATCTCGATCTGCCGCTGCTGAGCCAGGTCATTCAAGTGCTATGAAATGCAATCTTTAATTAGATAACGCCATACTATGTTTAAGACCTTTGGTCGTTCATCTTATGTCAAAAGTTATAAATGCCAAAGAGAAATATGAAATATTAACCCACATTGTTATCAATATACAGAAATGTGCCGATGCTGCTGGCGAGAAAGGTTATAAGATCTTTGCGCTGCGCCTTGGAGGAAAGTGTTTCGCTCAGACGGACATTGACGGTCCTCTGGACTACAAGAGCCGTGGTCCGTCTAGTGAGTGTAGAGATGGTAACGGCGATGTGAATGCCATTGACGTCTACAGAACAGGGTCAGGTTAGTACTGAACGATACCAAATTAACATTAATCTTAATGCCGAAACATTGGTATTCCTGAAAGATTACATGGTTCTATTGGCTAGGTGCTCATAAGGTTTTCTATATCACCCTACAAGTCCTTGGGAAATGATATGCGTGTTTGGTGAACAAACCACCTGCTTTGATGTCTGCATGTGAACATCTACCTTTCAGTTAAATGAGTTTAGGCTATTTAGTAATTGTTATACGGTAATCCAACTTCAAGTTACCATATTCCATGTTACCAGAATCAATGTACATCAGTACCTGCAAGCGAGCAAATCTTTTTCCTTCTCAATAAACAGGTTCAGTTGACGGTGATTACAGCCCATGGGAAGTATTTGCCCCGTGCTCAGCGTCATGCGGGGGCGGAGAGAAGGTGCTCAGGAGGACGTGTACAAATCCCACCGCGTCTCTTCTGGGGAAGGCCTGTGAGGAGGACGATACCAGGACAGAGGCGTGTAATACCAACCCATGTCCTGGTAAGCACATGTTTGACGATAATTATTAGTTGGTCGAACAACGCTTGGATGTCCTAGATTGTACTGTGTAGGTAATCTCGTGTGTCACCCGCATTAGCCTTCTGCTGACTCGTTGTTAAGTAGACTCTACCACGCATGTGTAGTTGGTGGTGGTCTATAGAGTTGTATTCTAATACATACACTACCCAAGGGTATAACCACATAGCGGGTTTCCGCTACGGACATATCTCTAATGTATCTGCACAGTGGAAGGGTCATAACGTCGAGACGATTATTCGCTCGAAATTTATGTGAAATTAAGAATGACGGTTCCTATTAGACATTTAATCGTTTTATAATCAAAGTGAAGAGGTAATATACACGAACGCTGTTGAGTGTAAACTTTAGATAGTCCACAACAATGTTTGTCATGAGAATACAGATTCAGAAAGTTATTAACATGATAATTGTGTATACAAAGTACAATGAATAAGAAAACTATACCAACATTTGTAATTTTATTTAAAAAAATGATTGGATTAAAGAACAAGAAGCTATCCACGTAAATTTCGAAATTTCTGCGCTTTCCAAATTATAATGTACAGGAACGGTGTAGGGGACAACGGGGTTGCCTACTCTCTAGCAAATGCTTTTAAAAACTTGCTTGCTCTGATTTTCCATTTAGTTGATGGCGGTTGGTCTGATTGGGAAGAATGGTCAAACTGTTCCCACGCTTGTGGAGATACTGGGTTTGAGAACAGAATTAGACGTTGTAACAACCCCGAACCCATGTACGGAGGCAGACCATGTGGTGATACCCAATATGACGCCGTCGAGATCCGGGAATGTAATCGTGTACCGTGTAAACCTGTCATAGGTATTAAAGGAAAATAATGTCAAAATTGAATATTGTTTTAATCAATACACAAGTATATTTCACTTAGTCAGATCTGATAGCGTTGCGAAGAAACATAGTAAAGCACGTCATTTGATTACTTGTAAACACACATTCTGCTGCATGCATCGTTCACAATCAAAATTTAACTTCATCAAAATGACACAAAATCTTTTTCGTTCAAGTGATAATTTTTCCCATGAATGCTGGCGTTTTTATTTATACAAAAATATACAATGTGAAAAAACAATGGACTTAGGGGCCGTTTTACTTACAACGTAAGGAACAATTATATGCCGACCATGCAGTTAATAACCGAATATATTGCCTTTTCTAACCAGTCGAGGCACCGGCACCTGTAGATGATTCGGCAATGAGATTCTCTATGGAACATGAAGTAAACGGAACGATCGCAGGGCGTCCTGCAGCGCTTCAAACACAAGGGGATGTAACTCTAACACCAGGGGGACGAGACGGTCAGGGTCTGTCTCTCAACGGTGGATACGTAACTTCTCAGGGTAAGTAGAGTTTTCTTCAAAACAACTTAAACTGTGTGAGAACAATGTTCATGATTATGTTGTTTCTGTATTTCATCACACTTTTCCTGGTCCAGTCCCCTGTTTATTACCCTACTGGAGCGTTGACGCAACCAAGATAGAAGCGGAAAGTTTTCTGTTCACTCAGATCCCGGCTATTTTTTAGGCGCCTTCCTCATTCTTTTGATCAAATCTGTTCCAGTAATGCAAATTCTCATAGAGGTGAAATGCATAATAGTTGAGCACCATGTCAAACGAACAAACAACCGAACATCCAGTAAAGCAAATAACATTATATGTCGGTATCAAAGACCTCCAGAATATAGTCATATTCTAATTTAACAGGAACCACGTGTCTAAATAACCCTGCCGAATGCCCGGATGGATTCACCATTTCTCTCTTCCTGCAGACAGACATTGAACACGTGATGAAACGAGACAGGTTTGAATCTTTCTGCAATATGTAAATAGTAGTTTTACCTGTCAGTGCTTTCGGGGGGGGTATTTTGGCTGTTTATCTCTATATGCATTTCTGGTGACAATACAGATATATTCCAACTATATTACACACAAGACTCTCTGTACAATATGTTTGATACACATGTTATAAAAGCAGAGAATTTATATATTTAAAGGGAAAGACAACTGTTTTTGGACCTAAACTTATTATTTTTATAGCATATTTTCAAAGACAACCATCTCTATTGCACTTGCATTCGAGTTAGCTTAGCCTTAAGACGTTAATTAGTTAAATTAAAAAGCGGAAATGACGTCATTTTTTGAAAACACGGGAGTAATATAATCTAGTCGTGGCTGTCACTATTGCCTGCACTGGTGGATGCTTCCATATAAAGCCGAAAGTGAGTGTTCCGTCCCCAAGCGAAACAACAACAACAAACAGCGGCCTGGTACTGAAAACCGGATTTTTAAAACCGCATGTCAACTGAAAACATACAAACGTATGTGTTACTCAAAGAGTTTTACTGGGACAAATAAGCACAAGCATAAGTAAACGGACATGCTGGTGACCGACTGTGTTAAAGAACAATGGCGTCAGTCTCGCCTGTTAAATTAACTAATTGACGGCTATGCTTACTCGAATGCTAGTGCAAAACAGATGATTGTCTTTGAATATATGCAATAGAAATAAAAAGTTTAGGTACAAAAAACAGTTGTCTTTCCCTTTAAGTTATATTTACCGGGTAACAGTGAACATGGGTTACATTGCTGATCAACAGTTATTAACAAATGAATGCAAAGAGAGTTAGAGCATCGCATACAAATTGGCATGCATGTTTTTGAAAATGTCACCCCATACACCCATGTAATCATCAAAATGTTTTTAACCGAAAAATCGCAATTAACTGATTAAGGTATAAGTTGAGAAATTATTTGGATAGCATTTTTTAAATGAAATCCTGAATGTCATTTCACTCCAAAACAAATGTGTACACGCAGCCTGGGCCGTTGTTATAGTAGTTACATTATTTGTCAACATTTTAAATGCGCCGATTCCAAATTTCGACTTTATTATCTCCACCCTTAAAGTATGTATATCAGTACTGAAATCAAACTTACTTATCAAAATTTTCTATAGTTTTGGTTTAATAAAATTTGATCACATGTGTTTGCAGACCTACGTATGTTTTTACGAGTGGCGTCCAATCAGAAGAAGTTGAAACTGATGACCACCTTGGATTGGCCATTTACTTCCGGAAGGACGGTATGCTTAAAGTAAGGTGTTTTCATAAGTGTCGGATTCGATTGGTGGTAAACGTTAGTAAAGGTATTTGGGGGTTTGATAGCTAGTGAAATTAAGCCGGCGATCTCACCAGGGTCGACGGGCTGCCGCGAATCAATGTGGGTGATGGGCGGGGGACCTGCAGTACGAGGAATATAGCGTACCCCGAAATGTATGCAATTACTGCGAAGGCCGACGGTTGTTCGGATTCAAACATTTGGCCCGATATATTTACTATTCAGACATTTATAAGTTTAAAAAACTTTAATATGTCAGATTATTGGATTTAAATTTGCAAAATATTGTATGACATTATTAACTTACAATTTATAATTAAATGTCATATGTCGCATTTAAGGCTACACTGCGAACTGAGAGTACGGAATGTACCACAGACCTACCGGCTTCTCTATTCTCGGATAAGACGAGATTTTACCACGTGGCCCTGACATATTCGACTGACGTTTGTTTAACGTTTTATTATCAAGGTAGGACCGTAACTTTACCACGGTCTTCTCAAACTATAGTTCCGACTTCAGGAAACAGTTTGTCAGTTGTGACTTGCTTGAAAGTGATTGATATTTAAAATAGTAGAACCAATTGGAATTTTAAACACTTAAACATGTGTACAACAACAACGCCATGATAAAGTGTAAAAACAATCTGACCTACATGTAGTTAAAATCGATTTACTCTGTTATTAAATTTTACACTGATTTCCAACAGAAAAATCTATAATGTAAAATGGGTAACTCAAAAATAGTGATCATAAATTGGTGCACAAGCTAAAACCGTCTTCACAAACCTTTTTCAAATCGTTTTGTAGGCCTTCCAATGGACAATGATGTTTCGGGAAGAGACAATGAGAATGTCAAAAAACCTGTTCGTGATTCTTTCTTACTGGGGAAGTCATTTGAAGTGGATGGGCACAAGTTCCGAGGTGTGCTTGACGAGGTTAAAGTTTGGACATCAAGTCAGTCTGATGACGACGTCTACCAAGCCTTTAAATCGGGTAAACATGACACAGTATATAAATAATCAGATAAACTTCACGGGCCGGTTGTTCAAAACGTTGTAAGCCTAACAGATTGTTAGATGCGCAAAGAAATGGACGTTAACCCACAAAAAATCCTTTAATTCTACAAAGATTTGGACAACTGACCCTAGAAGAAATCCAACCACCAAGTCTCGCTGAGAAGTATACGATACAGAGCAGAAATGTGTGGCTATAATGCAGGGATTTGTTGTTTTTCAGTTTATATCAATTCATATTTGCGGTCCAATTGTCAAAAGTTTTATACCGATCGTACTTCTCCAGAGTTTAAAACACACATATTTCCACACATATCTCTCTCTAGATTGTTCACATTTATATATTAATTGCATCCATAATAATTCAATTAATTTAATGAATTCAAAGCAAATAATTCAAGAGAATATTAAACTTCCTCGTTTATTTAGAGTAGTTTTTCTCAAGAGGACACATTCAATAAAAGTTTACTATATTTCAAAACACTGGAGCAAACTTTGATGTCTTAAAATACTAGGCTTTTGGTAAAGTATTATTAACAACTCCGGAAAAAGGTGAATTATTGACTCCACTTTTCGGTTTATTGACCAAACCATCCTCACTCCAGGTAAGGGTTGGACTATGTTCAAGCCCTCCGTGGTAGTCATGCTAAACTTAATTGTTTGCTTTCCGATAAAACTTTAGTTCCTCACCGATGTTCCGATTGTGACGTCAACGCTGAATGCGGAGAGTCCAGCTGCACTTGTAAAACTGGCTACATGGGAGATGGCACTATTTGTAATAAGGCGCAGGCAGGTAAGAACAAAGTTTCGCAGAGTTTACTGTATCGGATTACTGACACGTTTGGTTGAAAATCCGGCAGTTGTTTCAATGGAAAGGCGTATTAATACAGTTAGGAGTTTTTTTATACAAGACTAAATTTTGCTTTAGAATTTCTCTGCATTAAATGATCATGACAAACACCTTCTTGGAATCTCATTGATCGCCAAATACTGTACAACCGTTAGAGTAAGGCTATTTTTCTGTGACGGCTTTGGTTTCAGTTTCCCACAATGCCACTCTGTACCCATACCCAGCCATATATCTATCGTTGGACACAGACGAGAGACCAGAAGTGCAGGGGACTGAAGGCATTGTTAATTCAGCAGTATCCTTCGATGGGCGTCGTGATTGGGTAAATACCGGTGAGTGATGACTTTTCAACAAAATTTATAAATTAGAAATTTTAACATAATCAAAGCCAGACGACTAGTTTAATATCAGCAGTATTTTCGATTTTGAGTTCGAGTTTGACCAATGCTCGATAACACGCATCCGTATGTAAGAAAATGGAGACTAGTCGGTCGCACGGTGTCTATATTTTGTCCACTTTTTCGTTAAGTAAGCCCCAAAACGTTGACTGCCTTTTAAATTACGCAAAGCTACTGAACATATATGTGAATATCAGCTAGAATTAACTGCTGTCTATTTTCTAAGGTAATTTCTCTGGAGAGTGTCTGAGTTACCCTGACGCCTGTGCCAATGGTTTGACGGTGTCATTCTGGATAAGGTATTTTGGTCGTGGCGATCGAGCAAACTATGTCGTCTCATCAGCCGCACAGGTATGGGACATTTCACACTAGTAAATAGAGATAAATGAATCTTATATGTGGCTCAAACTAGAAAAATAACGAAATATTTAGAATAATGTTTAACATATGTTATATATTTAATTGATTGTTTGATTGAGGGTTAACGGCTTGGATAAAGAGGGGGGGGGGGGGGGGGGGTACCCATGCTTAAAAGGCGAGGGCGAGGGGCCCCCAAGGCCTGAA
>JAVFBX010224061.1:0-11199 GCA_034783855.1 Mopalia kennerleyi | reverse complement strand
TCCAACGGCTCTCTCTCTCTCGATGGCTGTCAAACGTGGCATATCTTGTGTTCTTTTTGTTGCTGTGATATCAACGTTTCTGATCAGCCGTTTAATCAGTTTTTATGCACGTTCAGAACATGCTAGAGAGGAAATGCAGAAGTGATAAAGCGGCTTGCCATAATTATGCAGCCAACTCTTAATCGTGAATGTTACATTTCTTTATCGCCGCGAAGGAGATTGGCTTGGGATTGCAAGTCATGAACCATGATACTGTGAAGTCTTAGCTTTTCCAGTGTTTGGGTTTCTAATGGAAGCATGAGCAAGGCAAACAAACACGGCACTTCTCATACCACTGGCTCTACGGTCATGCCATTCTCCATTAATGGTATTGTTGTATTATTTGAAATTTCCTGATGACCTTCTGTTAATGTAGTTAAGTGCTGTGACGAGTGAAGCATTATAAACGGTACATTTGTTTGCATGTTGAAAACTAACATTCCAATCATCCTTCTAGTATTTGTAAATTAGTACGACCAATCGGTGTATCAAACGACAGACAGCGCGGTCAGTCTGTCCGTCCGTCCGTCTGTACTGCTGGCCACCCGTATAACTTGTATAACTTTAAATATGTGACTTCACAAATTCTAACCTCTTTTAAGATTTTTTGTTTCCGAATATAGACCAGTCTGTAGGGATGTGCTGCACAGTTCAAAGTTCATACGACGTGACTTCGGGAGTGGTTTTTACGATATGTCGTCACGGGTTTCATCATTCTTAAATATAATCGATTCTACTTTCTACGTCGAGACATTGACTCTAGGGTACACCCCAGCCATCTTGTTTTGCACTTCTTTTATTTGCTGATCTGTGACATACGACTCCCCAAATATTGGCAGAAATCATTGCGCCATGGCCTGGCATATATAGTGTACGAGAGTTGTCTTAGTCTCGTCCACTATAGCAAATCTCGCGAGAATAAGACTGGGGTATTCATCCTATTATCTAACATACAGTATGAAATGGAAAATTGTACATCTGGAAACGACACCAACCAACCAACAATCAACCAACCAAAAAAAAAACAGCTAGCCAATCAGAGAGCCAACCAGCCTGCCAGCCAACCAATCAACCAACCAACCAAATCAACCAACCCACGCACCCACCCACCAACCCACCAACCAACCTACCGCTTTACCAGGTTCACCAACCAACTCAGAAAAACAACCACCCAAAAAAACCAACCAGCAGCCAGCCAGCATCAAACCTGCCAGCCAACCAAATATCATTAACTGTCATCTACTGCTGAAAACGTCACTACCTTGATGAATAATTTCGCAGTTTAAAACAACGTTGCACAATCTTATTACCACCGCTTCCTGTTGACCAGGCTCTCTCAGAGCTTGGGCCAACATTAAGCCGATATCTTTGAATTGCGTCTTGTGATTGTCTCGTTTGATTGTCCGATTGTCATGATTGTTGCCATGGACGTCAAGTGTGGACACCTTCTCGTTTTCGGATGTCACACCGTCATATGGGTGAAATAACCTTCAGTACGACGTTTAATCCCAATCCAACAAACACACAATCAAACAATAATCTGATTGTAGCATTCTACATTTTAAATTGAACTATTCCTGCTTGCCTGTTGTCGAAATTCATGATCCCTGTTGGCAAATTCAAGAATCCTAACTGAGACTCTAATTAGAGATGTTAACCGTCTCTAGTTTAACTATGAGGATTGCAGTACCATCACATCATTTCAGAATCCTAATACTCCTTGAGAATTCCATGCCCATTAAACCATTTAAGAATTTCACCTCAAACTTTGAGAATTCCAATGCTATCAAATCATTTTAGAATCCAATACCCCCTGAGAAATTCATGCCCATCAAACCATTTAAGAATTTCACCTCTCCGTCTGAGAATTCCATTACCAACAAAACCATTTCAGAATTCCATGCCCTCTGAGAATTTAATGCCCATCAAACCGTTTAAGATTTTCACCTCTACCTCTGGAAATTCCATTATTATTAAATCATTTCAGAATTTCCCTCCCTCTCCTGATAAATTTCATGATGGTCACACCGTTTCAGAATTGCACCTCTAACCTTGTCACTGTCTATTGTTCACTGTGTAGAATTTCGCTATTCACTCATACAGTTCCACATGTATAGCTGTCAAACTTTCCCCGCTCTAAGTAATCCATCATACTCTAGCTTCTTCTTTGGGGATTCCATGACTGTCAACATCTCGGAATATTCACTATATACTCTGTCATTAAACAATGCTGACGCTCTTGACCACTGACACATAAAAAACACTCGTGTCGTATTTCTGACTTGAAGTGGACCATATGTTTATTCAGTGTAGGACTGTTTGTCTGCTTCAGTCAGCAGTCCGCAAACACAGGCCCGTGTATAGCCCACATAAGTACAGTGAATGTCAGCATACAGAGTTATTCAGATATCGCACTCTGGTATACATGTATAATAAAACTCATTCTTGATCTAGCGTGTGTTAATAGAGTGGAGCAGTATACATAACCGCTATACCTTGATACCTGCAGTTAACTTGATTGGTGTATTGACTTTTACCCAAGTGACACGATTTGTCAACTTCAGTGTTCGCAGAATTGCTGTAAGGTAAGGCTATAACGCCGTCTGTAATTTTATCCTATTTCCTTGACAGCACTCCTGTTGTTTTCCCCGAACTGGACAATTCTCCGCGCTGTTTTCCCTGTCTATCTTCACTTGAAAATGCTCAGAGCAGCTCTCCCTACAATGTTTTCTATTCTACACCGCTGTTGATCTTTACTACCAGTAGGTCTTTGTGAAGTGCCAGACACATACGGAGAAGTAATATAATTTGAGCGGACACTTGTCAAACAACTATTCAACGGCATTGTTAACACAGGATTGCACTATGGTGTAATATTTCTCTAATCTACGAAATACAAGGCCTCGTGAAGTGTTTTGGTAAATTATAAATTTCCCCGAGCTAGACGGTATCCCACACATCCAACGAGTACATGGACCTGACCGGACACTTGAATCACGAACTTGGATGTTATTAACGTGAAAGTGACTATGCAGGAGCTTACAAACTGGCAGTATTACCCACAAACCGTTCTGGTATAGATATAGAGTCTGAAGAACATTCCGTTACTGGAACTGTTTCGAAGAAATTATTTGTGAAATCTCTTCACGTTTATTGGAATTACATTTGGTGGCACTGCCTGCGTACATCTTTTATTGTACGGTACGTGTCTGGCTGGCTTTGATTTATAGAGAGAGGTCGATAAAAGTTTGCCGAGTAAACTCCACCCTTCGATGACCCTTCCACTAGGCACACATGACAGCAAGTTGAAGCAAATACCACGAAATAAGTTCAGTTTGGATTTAAGCCTTGACGGTGAACGTACGCCTACCGCATAGAAATTCATTTGAGTATTCATTCATAAAACGGCTTCGTTTTGGATTTAAGATTTCAGGATTAAATACAAGGGAAGGCATAAACATATTTTGGCGTAAATAGCACAGCTTCGGTCACATTTTGTTCAAAGGGTTTCGACGAATGCAAGAATTCCACTTATAAATCCGTAGAAGTAAAGTGTCTGATGCATTGCATTGACCACTGTGGCGGACGATGAGATATCTTGTTGGTCACTGAAAGTTGCCGGTGACAACAATCTTATTTAGAGGCAGGAAAGGCGATAATAATTTGTGTTAAAATCTTAATGGTTAATTAATGGTACGAATGACACTTAGCAAAAGGACTCAAACGTTGTCAATTAACATCCCTATGTAGGGACATTGATTCAACGATATTGGATATACATGTATCTTGAATTGGATGTGGGAAGACGAGGGAATCCTGGTAAGTCTGGTGGTAAATGAACAATGATATATAGCTTAGGAAATCCACAACCAGATTGGATTTATTTAACCATGTTATAAGTACAAGTAACAAACATATTTGGACATTTTGATATCTGAGACGGTTTGTCAAGTGGCACTGTACGCCAAACTTTGTTCCGAAAATTTGTAAAGACATAGCAAGTTGAATGTTCAAGACATTTTATGAATGAAGACATAAAGATATTATTTTATTCGTCAGTATAAAGATCAGAACCATGTCGGCGCCATCTATGTACTCAAAAGTTGTTGATGTGATATCAAAAGCCCCGGATGTTCGGAAGGATTTTGAGGTTCATTCTATTTTACCTTGGTTCCGTAAAAAGTCCCAGCTCTTTCAGAAATTAAAAACAGGTAAGATCGTATAAGAGACTCCAATAAGAGATACGTATGTAAGCTTTTAAACAAATATGGTCCTAATGGAACCCTTTAAGGTTCTTCAGTCATGGCTCTGAGGGAACCGTTTAGGCTCGGTATGAAGCCCTGACAGCAACTGTTCCAAGTCTTTCTCTCTTTCGTCTTATATCAAAGAACCGTTTTTTTCGTTATGGTTCCATATAGAACCATCCTCGTTTCTAAACAAGAATCGAAGAACCATTTTTCTATTAGTAATTGCATAATCATTCAAGATTTCGGTTTATTTAAGAACAATTCTCGAGAGATATTGAATCACAATGTATCCATGTGTAAATTTGATCGGAGTCTTAATTTAACTCTACTTTTTGGAACTCTTCAGTGGGAATAATGCTATGTATGACCCTTAACAGTGATACCTTGAAAACTATTTCTAGTTAGTGGCCATTTTGTAAATATAAACAGGGTATTTATAATAAGACCTGCGTTCGGTATTAACCAAGAAATGTATTGGATGTTTAGCCTTTCGAATATAGATGTAATGAAATTGAAAACCCATAGCTGAAGAACAATTAAATCATAATTCTTTGTTTATTAAAAACATGTTGATAACCTTGTCTTAAATCTCGTCCACATCTTTCATAAGTTTCTCATATAATTATCACCAGAGAGTAATTAAATAAAAATGTCTTCACGTGACCATGTGTAAACAAGGAACGCTCCCGAATATTTAAGCATTGAATTTAACAGGAGCATAACTATGAACACACATTTAAAGCTAAAGAAACGTTCTTTTGAGACACGGATTCGAATTCCGAGCAAGGCAAGCAAGGATTTCTTTCTGTAACTATAAAAACTATGTTTATTACACATATCACACACATCGATGAAGTTATTTGTTAAGTTAACTAACAGTGTATTTAAGGCAAAATCAAAAGTTGTTCAGACATTGGTCTGGAAACTTTTTAGTTTAAGGTAAGCTTTAATTCTGTCAAATACAATTTCTCATAATTCTTAAGAATAGTCTAGCTGGTTTCATGTATCGAAAGCTTCAGGCCACTTAATATCAGCCGCTGTTCGTTCTTCCTGTACAATTGGAAAACATAAGTTCCTGTTATTAAGAAAATACTATTGTAGTATTTCAGCTTTCACACGCAAAGACCATCTTGATAACATGCACCTCTGTATCGTAAATCGATGAAGGACAATGTCGTGAAAATTACCGGAAACTGAAATGCCAGAAGCAAGACTACCGTAATTAGTGATTTACGCGTGGCCTGTTCCTGGGCACAGGTCTAGCTGTTTTATGGAAAGGAAATAGAACAATGGCCCAGAAATCAATCATTTCCACCTGGCTGCGTCCGCTCCAAGAAAAAATTCTCTGGTTCTCTGTCCCAGGTGTTTTGGCTCATGTCTGTTATTGTGTAGCCAGGGTAGTGGGTATAGCTAGGTTTGCAACGTGTATGGATAAATAACCACCATTTGTTTGGAGAAATATCAGTTACCTGTATCCGAATTATTCCAGAAGTCGTGCATTAATCTTACCTGCTTGATTAAGGTTTAACACCGTACTTAAGGTTATTTCACTTACATGACGGAGTGCCAGTCAAATGGGTGAAGACAAGCACCCTATCGTGCATTAAAAAAACTGAGGAAAACTAAGTTAGGAGAGTCGTGGTTAAAATACCAATCAACTAAAAGCAAGCTGTATTCGTGAACTAGAATTAAAAATAATCATAAACTTGGTGTTGGGTGGATGTTCAAGTTTCAAGTTTTTTTATTGTAGGATAAGCTGAGTAAGCTTCTCTCCCAAAATATCAACTGCTACATAAATACGGATCAATAAGGCAGTGATATAACATAAGGATTACACATATACAGATCTAATAAATATCGCGTATGATGTAGTGATCGTTGGTATGGTGTGACGGTGTTGTCTTTAGTACTGGTTAGTGTGGGTGTTGAGGGGGAGGGGGGTACGGGTGGGAGCTGGAGCGGTTGTGTTAAGTTGTGGTAAGCTTCGTTTATAATGCTGAGCACATACAATAAGTAACTATTGATCAAATAGAGGCAAAATACAACTGTCGCGACCATCGTATATATCCATATCTTCCCAAGACAAGTGCCAAAATGTATGTGAAAAGACTTAAACCGTTTCGGCGTTTTCAACAGAGGAACTGGCAGAGGCTTAATGCGACGATCTTCATTTCTGCCGGAAATCAAATATGGTGCATTCCTTGTTTAATGCATTGAGGTGCACCATTGGGTTTATTCTAGGTTAAATATCACGTGACGTTAAAGATAACACATCGGCTGATTGCCTGTACATGACAAGTAACGCGAGAAAGTGCGGGAAAAAACCAAGCTAATACCCGTTTGAGGAGGATGCTTGGTTGAGAACGTTGCTAGTATCTGTACAGGTACGCCACTTTATAATAAATATGATGTGTTATCGATAAGCAAGTCATGCAGCTTCTGAAAACCTGTAAAAGATGTTACAAAGTGGAGATATACGGAGTTGTGAGTTGGCGGCGAAACAAAACCAGAGACTTATATAGAGAGTAGTGAGTTATCAATTTGTGTACGCCGTTGGCTGAGTTTATTTTGGGGTTCACAGACATTTATGCAACAAATTTTGTTCCGAATAGACCACCATAGTTTTGTCGAACACGGTAACCCACTTTCCCAGACAAATCTTTCGCATATAAAATCTATGTATGCATGCAATGATTTATTCATTTATAACTGTGTCTGCTAACCCCAGAGGTTACACTGTACATAACTTAAGGGCGCTGGTTGATTCTATTATGTAAAAGTCCTGCTACAATTTATTTCCATTAAGTACCCGTGCAATGTATGTAGCCTAATAACAGGTAATATTGTTAAGTGGTTAAAGCCTACAATCGCAACAGCTCGGAGACGTCAATGGTCATTCACCCAGCTACCTTTGATGTTATTGAAAGCAAGAAATCGCTATCAATCATTTACATCAGATGTATTGACTCAATCACTGATCATTGCAGCGTATAAACTAAACGTAATAAATTGATTTGTGAATTCTATAATTTAAGAAAGATTGTCCAGTGTACGTCATAGTAGTACTTTGTCGCACAAGTATTTTATAAAAGCTTTTAATAGGTTCTAGTGAAAACATTTGTCATTTTAAAAGTAATAAATGGTTGAATTGAGCAGAGCAGAGAGATACAATGTGATTCATTTAAATTTTGCCTTTTTAATATTTTCGTTTATAAAAGGACATTTTAAAATAGAGATCAATTCATTCTGTCTTCAATTTGTCAATGTATTGACAGTCCATTTAATTGGACAATCACGCTGCATGTGCGTAGTTCTAGAACCGACGTCACTGCTAAGGGAGTTCTTGTTCATTACTGAAAGGAGAAGCAAGTTTGATTCACCAGTTTTGTTTGTTTGTCGTTTGATTGATTGGGATGTAACGCCGTACTTAAGGTTATTTCACTCACACGGTGACATGCCGGCTCAATGGGTGAAGGAAACCACCATCTACAATACTGACAGCAAACGAAGACAACACAGGCCAAATGCAGTACAGCCAATCGCTCTTTAGCTCTGATATCACCATGGCAACAGGGAGTTCCATCCCATGCAGTACAGCCAATCACTCTTTAGCTCTGATATCACCATGGCAACAGGGAGCTCCATCCCAGCCTTCCGGTTGATTTAATAGAGTGAACTATAGCATGAAGGGTAATGTTTTTGGCGTTTTTCCTTCGGGCTGTTAAAAGAAACTTTCCTGTGGCCCTGGAACTTTTTTTACCTAAAGAGGAACAGAAAGTCGATATGTTTGTGATGTCCTTGTATTGTCATCTGAGTGCCTGTGTTTGTCATGTGATGATTTGTTCTGTTCTGTATCTTCACCCATTGGGCTGGTACGCTTTTATATGAGTGAAATAACCTTCAGTACGACACTAAATCCCAATCAAACGAACCAAACATTCGGATTGGACGGCACTATTTCATTATTTAATCGCGGTTAAAGTTGGAATCAGTTAAGAGACGTTATCACATGTAGTTTGACGATTCTTTACCCAGTCCATTTGCTTCGTCGAACCAGTGCTACAAATTAAAACACCAAGAACAATATAAATGTCACCGTTTTAGAAGCGAAAGATTTAGAAGGTTTGTTTGCTTACGGCCGAACAAAAGCACGAGCGCTATCGATTGATTTTGTGGATCTTACATCATTGTTTACTTGTCCGATGTTACTGAAGTGAAAGCATTTTGTGTCGTGTTCATTTTATTGTTCATCAAATCTTATCTTCTTTGCATAAATCTTCTGATTAACAAATGTGCTATACAAGCAAATGAAATTCTTTACATATACCATAGTTCATGTATTTTCATATACCATATAGTTCATGTATTTATAAACGTTTAAGTAAACGAGATAATGCTGACACTTTTCGCCAGCTATATATCATTCCGTCAAACTGAAATGTCGTCCCAGTTTTGACTGAGAATATAGATTTTGGGACCGTATAATCAATTGAAAGGTCTTATTTATCAGAAGATGTGTAGATTTTGGTAACATAAACCTTGCTATTTTGCCATATTTCTGCTCAGATTATAATTTTTTTAAAAACATAAACTGAGTTCTTATGCCACATATTTAGTCAGTTTATAAAATTTGTTGACACAAATGAATTTGAATGTCATATTTTTTTTTACATATTATCAATGCTCCATCTTGATATTTTGAATAAACGAAGAGAGAAAAATGTGTTTGCATCCAACGAGAAGCGAACCCGGGGTTACAGGTCCATCTTTATATATATACTAGAGTGCAGAGGTTTCACAAGATTTAAAATAAACAAGATAGATAGACGTTTAATAATTGTTGACATTTATCGGTAGGAGAGTCATAGGGTAAAAGGTCTAAGAAAAGGTAACCCAATCCAGCGTTATTTCCTATATAGTTTAAAATCAACGGATCTCAGGAAACTTGGAATTTCTATACTTTGATCCGGCGAGTTAAGTAATGATTGTGGCCTCGCATTGAAGAGGTTAATCGTACAGTCACTTACACTAAGTCTTTATTTATTAACCAGTTCAACAAGTTTTTGTTTAATTTCACTAGCCGTTAAACTTCGAACAGAACATCGTTTGTATGTGTGTCCCTTTTAATAACTTTTAACACTGGCACTGTTGACAAATTTCACCTATTGTTAAACATCTTTAATAGGAGATTGACGATCTACCACTATAGTACTACGCGTAGCATACCGTAGTATTGTCTACTATTCTGAATTTTCTAGGGTATATCAAACTTTATTCACAAGACCCATATTTAATTCTATACCACCTTTGCCATTACAATGATGTTATAAACACAGGTGCATGTTATGTAATCATTTTAAGACATGTTTCATTATCATAGAACACTTACAGAATATTCATGTCTGGTTTTATAGCACCGAAATCGGGTTAATGTAAAGGCTTAAATATATAAACCTACTTTAAAAACCGTGCTTTTTGACGACGAGATAGTGAACACTCTCTTAGCCCGAAGATTCATTTATACTTTTTCAAAAAATATTGCAAGATGTTTGTTTGCTATTTTGTTTGATTGGGGTTAGCGTCGTACTCACAGGTATTTTACTTATATCATGACGGGAGTGTCTACTTCACTCAATTTCCTGCCTATTCACGGTGGTTAACCGGTAAGTAACCTCGTAAATTACCGGAGCCACACAATGTGACTTGCTCATATACCTGATGGTCGCAACGCACTCGATCCCGTTTACGGTAAATCGAAGTAGGATCAGTAAGCGCACACGCTAACCAGTATACGCTACGGCCGAGAGCTATTGCAGGCTGTGGCCGGAACCGGAATCCCACCTTCAAGTAAAGCACCGATCGCGAATGTGTTATTTTCCTTTTTCCTAACGACTGATTGATTCGTGTGATTTAATCTGCGCTCAAGGGTCTTTTACAACAACGATGTCCTCCGGCAGTTATTACCACATTATTACAAACATTAACATGTAGTGATCTCCCCGTCGCCTGACACGTGTATGTTTGGTGGTCAATAAAATACATTATTTACACAAGTGAATGACACTTATTCGTTCGAGAAATAAAAAAAATTAAAATGAGAAATAATTAAAATAAAAAAAGGTTTTGTCCTTGCAAGACTTTATAACATAACAGTGTTTTCGCTATTTTGGGATACTGGTAACACTTTCTTAGTTTGAACAGATTCCAGTTAAGAATATATTGCAGGTTGAAACCCGTCCGGGAATCGAACCCTCGACCTGGACTCTGAACTAGAATCTGTTCAAACTAAGGAACAGTTGTCCCAACATAATGAAAACACTGTTACTATTAACTTTCTGAAAGTCACAAAAAATAAATTAATTTATTATAAAACTTAAGTTTTGCAACCAGAAAGCGAAATCACACATCACTACTTAACTTCAACCGGCTTTTAAAACAAACCTGCTTAATCTATATTCCTCGCGGGTTTTATCGCATTTTGAACGACTGCTTGTCACGCCATTCAAAACACGTACAGTTTGGTAAAATCTCAATCACCTTGTCACACGAAAATAATATTTTCTATGACGAATCGGCGGGCTATCCTAATCAAAATGTCGACGAATCGAAAACATTTGCTCCCGGTGGTTATGAGAGCCCATGTCTTTGGCTGACGTTCTCTTTCATAAAAGAGTCACCGCCATATGCTACACCGAAAAAGATTGTTTAATAGTTTAAAACGATTGTTTTGAAGCTTTATCTACCATACACAGCTGTCCAATTCTAACCCTCCACGGGTTACGTGCCGTGCGCAAATATACATTACAAGGAGCACAGCTCAGCGGTCCTAATGAGACAACTATGACCGACAACAATGGCCGCAGTTCCGACTACCTCCCTTCACAGACTTGCACTGCATAAGCATACCAATAGT
>JAVFBX010224060.1:0-20996 GCA_034783855.1 Mopalia kennerleyi | reverse complement strand
TAAATTCATGATTTAGGTCCGCGAGAGATCTTCCGCGGGCCAATTACACGATTAGAACTGTTTAAACTCAGTAGCTACATATATCTTGGTACATTCGTTATTAAGGCGCATTCGACTGGACGTTTTCGCTGAGCACACGAAGCCGTTGTATATATACGATTTTCTTCCACTGGTACATTCGTTAAGTTTCGTTTTCGCTTCACTGTGCTTAACGAAAACATCCATTAGAATGCGCCTATTTACATCGAGTGTGCATTGGTATGAGTTTATGGGCAAGGTACCAGACTAAGGATTCCCCATTCTACAAGGAATGCCACTGAAATGTTTGTGCTGTTAGTAAATCTTCCTATGCAAGGGTCAGTAGGCCTATGTGTAAGAAGAGACTTCCACATTACTATCCTTTGCTGTAATTCGAAGGAAAAACGTGGCAAAAAATTAATTGGACTTTGGTAGAAACACGTAGACCAATCAAAAAGGCGTTTAGTTACACATCAAAGTCTATACAACAAACAAGCGCGGCGCCACTGCATGCCAACTGACATGTCTGTGATGACGTCATGACTCGTTAATGGGACTAATCTCGTGCATGTATATTACATATATAGCCTACTGCCTACTTGTCATCCTGAGTTTAGACCGCCTCTTTCTTATTCTAAGAAAGCCCCAATGTGATTGGGTAGAGTAAAGAGAGGTCATCCGAAAGCATTCTGTTGTAAACTCTAGCTAACTCAGGTTTTATCGTCCAGCGCACAGCATCGCCAGTTAAGTGATTTTTAGTGGAAAATGGGGAATCCCGCATAAAATTTATTATCAGTTTTCCTAACAAATTCGCTGATTGTTTAATTACGCTGTGATTTTGTTCTCATTCTTTTCTTTTAAGCTGCCATTAAGTTGCGCAATGTTTACTTTATGTCATTGTGTCGGCCAAATACGCATTCGTTTATTAATGAAGCACATTGGCACATATATGAAATTTGTCATTGTTTCGCTAAAATACGCATTCGAACTTCATTTATGAAGCAAATTGGCGCATATATGAGATTTGTCATTGTTTCGGTAAAATACGCATTCGTTCATTTATGAAGCAATTGGCGCATATATGAAATTTGTCATTGTTTCGGTAAAATACGCATTTGTTCATTTATCAAGCAAATTAGTGCATGTATGAAATTTGTCATTGGTTCGGTAAAATATGCATTCATTTATTTATGAAGCAAATTGGCGCATATATGAAATTTGTCATTGGTTCGGTCAAACACGCATTCGTTCATTTATGAAGCAAATTGTCGCATATATTACATTTGAACAGGCCCACAATGTCCTCATTTTAAACTGATATACTAATACACACATTGTATTACACCGGTATGTATGGCCTACATAATGCATGGTCATAGGTCTACATTCATCATTGCCTCCAAGTTAACTTTTGACCTAAATTGTTTTATTGCTTGAAACAATAATTTATTTCCCGTTACAGGCAAGTAATTTGTAACAAGTTTTATTGAAAGGTAGTAATGTACACGTGTAGTATAGTTAATAATATATCAGATATATACACTAAAGACAGTACTTTTAGCTACAAAATGCTTGTCGCTTCAAAATGAAACAGTCTACCTGTAAATTGTACCTATACGGCAAATCGGACAGTATCTTTACTAAATAGATCGTTATACGCAGATTAAAACTTATTATATCAATGAGGTTTAAAAAAATCTGACCACAAATATGAATCGCCTGACAACACATCCGGCATGACTGGTGTGAAAGCCAGGTAAAATAGAACCGGCGATGTCAGATGTTCACGTGATCGTAGATTGACACGTTTGCTCCACCTTGTTCACATACAGACAATTCGCTATTCTTGACACGTATTGAAGATGCAGAAAGTACACGATTATGATTCTTTGTTATTCTCTATGCGTTATATAAATTAAATCACACGACAACAGAGAGAAACCACATCTAAAGCAGTCAGTGCGTTAACCGAGCATAGAACCGTCACATTGTTAAGTCAATATCTGTTATGTGTGTTGTTCTTCGAAACACTCCAGATTTACCACTCATATCAAACAAGCTTTTTGTCGACCAAGTTATACTTGTACAATACACGCTAAAATTATTTTACCTAATGAAACGAGACTGTTATGAGAAGTAAAACATTCAAATTCAATGCGATACACGTAGGTCTACATGCTTTATATAATATGGACAAGACTATACACAAGTTTATTTTTATAGGTGACATGTTCTCTTCACTGGCCTCGCTTATTTAAACCCCAATCCACAGATTTCTAATTTTAAAAAAAGAATATAAATAATTTTGCTCATTGTTTGGGTTCCGTCGGCTTGATATGGATGTCCGGGTCAGTCGTTCCACCCGAGGCATTAGAATTGTGTTCAATGTACTCAGAAAAACACCTTAAGCTATAGGAATGCAACCGGCAGGTAATGTATATTATAATAAGTCGTATTCCAGTGTTAATAAATATTGTACAAGCCACTAATATTTGAAACTTCAGGTGTGAAGATCTCAGCTGTGTGTTTTCCTGTTATTCACAAGCAAGTCATAGGTAGTAAATTTGTCCTTTTCACCTGTATTGGACTATGTATAAGTCTATAATCATACGCACCCCACAAACACGTGTCGGCTTGTCACTTAGGACTATAGGTGACGAAATTCAACCAGGTTAGCCGGGAAAGGAAGTTGGAGCCTATCGCGAATAAAGTGTTGTTTGTTGTGTGCAGTTGTTTGTCCACGAGATTAACCGGTATAGTAGTATGCACTCGGTCTTTTGATTGCGATCTACCTTTAGTCCGCGCTATCACTAAAAACAGATAAAATAAGAGAAATACGACCTGGCCATTATTCCAGAGATTGTCCAACAACGAGTACAGTTTAACGCTGTCTCCAGACCACATGTGCTTTTTACAATATTGGAATCGTTAAGTCTCAAGTAATACAATTGACAGCACTCGTAAATCAAGAAGTTGATATATCTATAATAAGACCAAGTTTTAAAACAGCCTACACAGACGAAATAATGTTGCTACTGCTCGCGTTTGTCTGCTTGGCCAGTAACGGGATTTTCTCCCAGCCAATTTTAAGTGCCAAAGAGTTCTATCTCCAAGAACTTCTTCAACGCCATGATGGAGACAAAGATGGCGTCTTGTCCTTAGATGAATTTGATAGCACTGTGCAGACGTTCATCAATCAATGTCAGGAAGAGGTTGAAGAGAAGGAGGATGAAATATATCCCATTTACTGTACTGGAGATTTCACGGAGGCAAATTACACCGAATGTATCAACAGGATGGTGAGTATGTCGTATTGTAACAGAGATATCTCAGCAAATCCCTTCCTGAAATTAAGCCAAACTTTGGGTCATTTCTAGAATGACCCAAAGAACTACCAGGCTTACAACGATATCCACGCCTGAGAAATGTTATATTTAATATCTGTAATTTATGTCCATTAAAACGTAAATATTGTCCGAGAATTTCGTTTGGTTTCATTTTGACGATAGCTAACAAGGAAACATTTATACTTTAACGAGCGTTCGGGTCTAATGTCGGGGCCTTCCGCAAGTGAATATAAACATAATATCCAAACTACCTATACTGTTCGTAACAAAACATCCTCTGATTATTAAGATACTATTATTAATAGTATAAGTCTTTTGTTAAATTTAGTGTTTGTAATCACTTGAATAAGACCTCGGCATGAGGTCTAAAAGCTCGTTTGAGTGATGTTTACGGGGAGTAGCCCAGAAATTCATGTTTTAATTTATTATAAAATTTCGTTATTCATTAAATCCTATAACGTGTGAATATACCGCATTAAAAACAGCTGTTGCGACATAAGGTTTAACGTTAACACCCATATCTTCACATTTTGCTATCGTCATTAGTGCGATACAACCCTTAAGTTAACCTGACCAGACTGACCGAGAAAAGATTGTTTTAGTCCACTTTAAACAGGTCATATATACTTCATTTTATAAATGGAAGTTTCGGTAAACTGTGTGCGAATTGAACAAATTTGTGATACCGACGAAGTGAAAATAACATGCCTTGTTTAACCCGTAACTTAACCAGGTCAACATGTATATTGTACAAATAAATGTGAACATTTATTACCAAAGAATCTATATAAAGCCCATCGGAAATATATCTGTTCATATAATCACTGGGATGTCCTCGAAAGTACTTCTCACCTTGGAGTCTTGGACGTCATGTTCGGAACGTAAAAGTGTAGTTCTTACAAAAAAATCAATACAAAATAACAAGGAATTTCTTATTTGTTAAGTCATAGTACGTGTGAATAGGCCACTGTACGTACAGATGTTGTGACAAAAGCTTGAACGTCAACACGCATGTCTACACCTTTTGCTATCTTCATTAGTGCATGCGACTATACCCATGAACAGACTGATCGAGAAAATATTGTTTAAACGTACGTTAAAGAGGTTGTACATAGATAATTTCATATGGAAGTTTCCGTTAACTGTATACGCGCATTAAACAATCTATGCACATTTTGAACTACATACTGAGTGAGCCCAAAACAACATGCCACATTTAACCAGTAACTAAGCCTATACCTAAAACAAATAGGTTGGGTCAACATACGTATTGTACAGATGTACAAATGTTATCAAAGATTGCATACACCTCCCATGAAAGCTCCCTGTTTTTAAACACTACGCACATCTCCTCGGACTTTATACAATCGTCGCCATTATTAAATACAGTCGTTCAATCAACTAGGGAATTACAAACTCAGAACATAATGTAACCCTACTCTTTGTGAAATTCGTTAAGTTTATCCTGGGATTAGTATAAAGGGATAAGAAACATCGCTTCCCATTCGAATCAGCGATCCGTGAAAGTGTCACTCGGCTAACATGTTATGCAAAATCGCTTACTTTTAAGGCTATTTTTGGTAATAAAGCACATCAACGACTAATCAAATAATATCCATGCGAAAGAAATCCGTGTCCAATAAACATGATCGCCGTTTGGGTTCATAAACGTTACGTTCACAAAACCGGTTACTTTTGTAACACAAAGCAAGTTGCGGAGCCGCCATCTAGGCTGTATCGTTGTTATCATGAACAGATATATGCTTAAATTCAGCTGCACAACCTTTTTTGAGCGAAGTTTCCTTCGTATTTTATGAGTGAAAAGGCTACTTACCTTTCTGAGTTTCACTAGTTATTGTGTAATCTCTGTTACTCGATATTAAGGGACAATGTGCGCTTGCCGCGGGAACATGCTAACCGAGTAGCACAATCACGGATAGCGGATTCGAAGGGAAGCAATGTTTCTTATCCCTCTATACTAATCCTAGGTTAATTTAAGAGGTTGTATACCCCGGTAAATAGGCTTCCGCGAAATAATATAGCGCGAGACCTGGAAATAATATTAAATCGATTCTCACTTCCCCAAATTAACAACGTCCACTTGGGATAGTTTCTGGCTCGAAACGTAAAGTTGCATTGATTTCTCCGTCGTTGAAAGTATGCCGCTATAAGTCCAATAACTCTTCATCCTTTCTCTCATTTTATTCCCAAAAGGTTCTTACTAAACAGTTAAGTCATTTTTAGTGCTTCATTATCCATTAAGAACGGCGTTCGATGGCGTCAACTATATTCTTAGAAAAATGTAGATCTAATGGAACCCTTTAAAGTTATTCAATCTTGGCTCTGGTGGAACCTTTTATATGGTTCTGTATGGAACCCTCAAAGAATTGTTCCACGTATTTCTCCCTATCTTAATATATTAGAGAACCGTTTTTGTAGTAATAGTTCCGTTAAGAACCATTCTCATTTGTAAGGAACCCTCAAAGAAGCATTATTTCTAAGAGTGTACTGGGAGGTCACTGTCAGAATTGTCCAATCAATAACCACACATGTAGGCCTACGTCTTGTCAATGGATGGTCGACGGGGCATATAGTTCGACGTCAACTCGTCGCCCGTTATAAAAAAGATCAATTAAATCGAGCCTCATTAAAAAAAAGTCAGAAACCAAATGCGCTATTTTTCTGTCTCCGGGTTATCCATCTCGTTCTCTGTTACATGTTGATGTAACTATTGATGATTTTAATATCAAACTCAATAAAAAGATTATTATAAGACTTGTAATGGTTAAATAATGTTTAAAGAAAAGCATAGTATACATATGATGATAGAATCACACTTAACAATGCTATGGTAGCATTGGTACTGTTCACAAAGCGAGACGGGATGATGAGTTGTGCATACGAGTATACGTGTTATTTAACTGAACTATGGGATACACGTCTACCACCAGTACTGTATCTCAATGCATCAGTAAGCAATATGAGTCAAAAGTATTATTATTGCATGCATTTACATTGTAATAATAATAAATGACTTGATTTATTTAAAAAATGAATCCTAAGTGAATGAATTGATTAACAGATCTAATAACATTTTGATAATGCCATATATCGGTTGATTATTAAGACTCTACCTACAACTATTCAATATGTGATTTATATATTTATATATATACCCACGACAACTCGAGATTCAGACCCTTTTACAAACATTTACATGGGAGTTTCTATATAAAAGAGATAGTATATCGTTTTGAATAAATCGGCATCTATTTAGAAACTTTTCCATGTGAGTATATCTAGAACATAGATAATATATCGGTTTGAATAAATCGGCATCTATTTAGAAACCTTTACATGAGAGTACATCTAGAACAGAGATAGTATATCGCCTTGAATAAATCGGCATCATGCCATTTAGAAACATTTCCATGTGAGTATATCTAGAACAGAGAAAATATATCGGCTTTAATAAATCGGCAACTATTGAGAAACATTTTCATGGGAGTATATCTAGAACAGAGATAATATATCGGTTTGAATAAATCGGCATCTATTTAGAAACAATTCCATGGGAGTAGCCTATATCTCGAACAGAGATAGTATATCGATTTTAATAAATCGACATCCCTGTGTTAAATTAATTTGAACATAAATTTTATAACAAACTGTTAACTCGTCCCCTGCTATCGTTGACCCAACTAACGATTCGCAACACTTGGAAGTTGAAAGAATATATGCCTTTATGTAATCAGTTATCTTTTGTATGTATAAATACGACAGTCATTCATGGGTAATTGTATCTTATCTAATCTCAAAGGAACCACTTCAGGGTTGATATGACATCCTCTGTGTGTCTATTAACGAAATGTGAACCCATGTCAATGTGTATGTTTTAGGTGTAGGTGGACTGCTGTTTGACACAATCACGTAAACACAAGCCAATACATTAACACGGCTTGTTTTCTGACGGTTCTCAAGTTTATTTTTGCAAAGTGAGAACTTAAACAGGGCAACTCGCGTGCGAAATTTAAATAAAACTTTATTTAAACTTGAGGAAAGAAATTATTATGTCTATGATATCTCCCCAAAAAATCAGATAGCGTCCGATGGATTTCCATCCTTCACCATAGTGAAATTGGCCCTGACGTTTTGTTTTTGATATATGCCTGCATCGTTTTTGCCCATCAGAGAATAACTAAAAAACTATCGTCTGAACTCCTCGGACTAGGGTTTTTATTGAAGGGACGTAAACCTATTAAAGACGGATGAATTAGCCCGATATATTGTGCTAGTACCGAAGTTGTTGTGTGGCATTTTTTGGTATGACAGCCTACAACTATACCGCCATATTATATTATATTCCTTTTTTCAGTGTCCAGACGGGAAATCCCTGTACAATGTGTACGGGCTGTCAGAGGATCGCTCCGTGGGTCCGGGTTTACTTGGACGCATACTCCCGGGCGTGGTATATGCTGTTAGCCAAGGCAACTGTCGCCGTCAAAACACATCCACTACCGAACACCACAAACCAACAAAAGCAGAAGGTGTGAGGTTTTTAACTAATATGTTTAACTTGCTTGAATGTAATGCCCAGGTAATAAATTGAGACATAATTATGCAAAATATAATAATTTCACGTGGATAGCAATTCTCTATCGGTTTGTTAAGGCATCTAAAATACCTGGTTCACACTTAGCCAACCCACCCTCTAAGAAAAGGTATCTGACCATGGTTCACTGGTTAGCGGTTTGGTCTACTGATCCCCTTTGATGTACAGGTCACAGGTTCGAGTCGCGGTTGCTGGTACACAAACCGTTAATTTAATCTCTGTTTCCGATCTGCTACATTATTCCTTATAATTATATCACTATATCAGCTGTAACAATAGGCCTACACCATCCGTTTTTATCACAATATCGGTTTTTGCTCCATTTGTCGTTCATCTTATTACTTTTATAACATTTTTATTGATTTTTTTCTCCATTAATTTGATCCCTGTATCGGTTGTTGCTTTATGATATCCATTAACTAATAACAGTATTGATTCCTGCTACGTCATCTATAAATTTTATAACATTATCGGTTGTTTCTCCATTACCCATTAAATGTTTGAATGTTGTTGCATTGCCCAATACTCTGTACACAGTAGCTGCTGTAGAATTTTATCACCGTATATTGCTTTTTGTACCATTATACCTGTTTATTATATCACAGTATTCCGTTAACTTTATCACTGAAAAGGCTATTGCTCCCTTACCCGTCAATTTGACCACCGTATCGGTTGTTGCTAGATTATTCGTGACCCGCTCATTTCCTCATTACTCGTAATTGAACCCACTATCGCAGTCGTTGGTACAGCAAAAGGCGATGCAGTAGATATTTTAATAAGACATCCATGCCGTAACAGCAACTGATACTGTAGCATTTATTAATTATCTGTTGTAACGAAATTTACTGTGTTCTTTTAAAATGTTTAATGCTGTTTGTTTATTCTGTATTGTAGTTTGGGGTTATTCTCTTGCCTTCGCCAGTCTCATTATCGTTGCTTCTAACGTTGGAGCCTTACTAGTTCCCATAATGAACACGACCTATTACAAGCTGGTTTTGATGTTTATGGTGGCTCTAGCGGTGGGTTGTATGACTGGTACCTCTCTGTTTGTGCTAATGCCAGAGGTGAGTATATCGGGTAAATTAGATACATTGGCGTCAAATCCACTAGGCTTTAACATTTGAAAGAAAACCATACAATGTTGGACCAGTTAATCGGTCAAACAAATATTCAATCAATCAAGCAATCATCAATAAACCAATCAATCAATCGACCAACCAACCAACCAATCAATTAATCAACCAATCGACTGACCGACCGACCGACCATCTATCGATCGATCGATCGATCGACCGACTATCTTAGACAGATAATGTGCGAATTATTTTATTTGTATTTTAATCAGATTAGATTTCGTTGTGTTGATGATTTTGTCAGTGTCAATATTCGATAGATAAACGCTATCAGCAGATAGCATATCAGTGTAGAAGATCACACTAGATCAATGAAAGGTTATTTTGCGGGTACAATTGTAGAACGATCATTTGAACAATAAGGCTGAGCCTTTGATATTAAACCAGTTTTAGGACTTTATTCCCTCGTCTCTGTTTTAATTTGGAAAATCTGCCTACACAATTGATAGATCTTTCGTCTGGTCATCTTGACTGACGAAACGGGGTCTAGGCCTACACTTGATTTTTATTTTTTTTAAATGGCTTAACAGTTCAAATATATTTAGTAGAAGGCTCGGTTTGTTTGTTTGTTTTATTGCGACTTAACGCTGTACTTAAGGTCGTTAAACTCATATGACGGCGTGCCAAAACGTGAATTAAATACCACTCCATACCACTGGCAATAAACTAAGACAAGACAGGACAGGACAACAACAACAAAAACAACAAAAAGACGGTCGCAGGACGCAACGCAAAGCCTCTGTATTCACATATCACAGACAAGTACAGGTCGTAATTTAATTCGAGATGTTGTCTGACGTTTCCATCAATCCGTGTTCGCAGAGAAAAGCTTATAATCAAGGGCGTAGGTAGAGTGCGTGCTACACCATGTTGTTCTTTTCAGTGCATTCACATCTTTGCACCCTCAAAAGCCCGTTGAACCTATCATCGATAGAGAGTTTGTTTGTTTGATTGATTGGGGTTAGTCGTCGTGCTGCCTGGGAGTCATCTTCCCTAGGCAATTCTGATGTCTCCACGAAGTTCTGTGGAGTAGAGTTTCACGTCAGGACACACCTTGTCTCGACAAGTTGCCTGGGAGTATGAAAAACCCAGTCTTAGCCAACTTAACAAAAAATGGCTCTTTAGATCATACATCCAGTCCGATACCACAGTTTACTGTATTGCCATTAGGCGAATTTAAGCAAATCGATGAGTGCTAAGAAATTAAGATACACTCATCAAAGGATATAATGCTATCAATATAATCAAAATCTCATTTTAATTAGATTGATAATGCTATATACAAGGCTATAGAAAAGAAATGTCTTTTTTGACATTCTTACGTCAGAGGCATTATTTGTTCACATGTATTTGCAAAACTATAAAGGTTTGAATAATTGTATCCTTTACAGAAACAAAAGAGGTCTAAGTTAAGTGCAGACGTTAATATGACTTTGGAAGCCGTACCACTGGAGAAAAAGCCCTTGGATGGAGCACAGAATGGTGTAGAGAATCACGGTCACTCTCACGGCGTGGAGATTGGGGAAGACGGGAAACCCCGAGTGGCCACTGTGGCCTGGATGGTGCTGGCCGGGGATGCTTTACATAACTTCATGGACGGTCTGGCTATTGGGGCGGGTTTCACAGAAAGTGTTATACTGGGGCTCAGTATATCTATAGCCGTGATATTCGAAGAAATTCCACACGAATTAGGTAAGGATCATAAAAATATTCGTGTTAGTTTTTCGAAAAAAGGGAGGGCGTTTTGGGAAAAGCATTCTATGGCCCAAAGTCTCTCTGAGATGATGGACATCGAGCTGATCTGTTTGTTTTGTCTTAAAATCACTCCCTATGATTGTCACGTCGTGTGTCTGTATGTTTCTTTGCTTCCAGTCAGGTCAAGGATATAATTTGCCTCCCCTATTTGGCCATGTCAATGTGGTGCCAAATTTCCAAACTCCAATCAAACAAAAAATCTTATCCGGTAAACGTTGTATAACATCTTCTCTAGCCAAGAGTTTTATTTCAAGCTACTCTGCATTACAACACTTGGCAGATTGATCGCATGTAAATAAAATTACAATTTACAGCTACGCCCCCTGACGGATAAAATGATCAAGTTTCGAGCCAAAGCGTTGATAACATATGTTAAATGTATTACTCAAGTGTTGATCATTCTTTGTAAAGCTCTATTGGCGTATATACAGAGATTTGGTGTCTGTATAGGGGTAGGTACACATGCAATACTCTTATCGAGTATGTTGACTACCCCGAACATATCCTTTTTTCGACAACACTTCACCCACTTTCATTATTGACTATCGCTGTCATTTGTACTAGCCGAGTCCTCTCGTAACACAACATCTGGTTGGTTGCGTAGAAGTTCCAACGCAACCAATGAATCGCTTGACAATAGCGTTCGGCTTTATGTGCTGGATCCGTCAAGGGTTGTAATGCAGAGTAGCTTTCAATTAAACTCTTGAATAGTGAAGATGACGTTGTAACGGCACTGTATTTTCTTGATTTAATAAACTTCTCAGTATATACCGTGACTGATCCTCAAATAGATATTAATATTAATAAATATTTTTCACCAGCTGCAATAAGGACAGACATTACTGGCCAATACCTGGTACCCTTTTAAAATTATTAAATCAGCCGGGTATAACACGCACCTTCTTAAAAGCTCAAATGTGCAGATGTATTTAACCAGGTGTGTGTTCCTGTAATCCAGGTGTTTATGACGTGCCTGTCAGTATCTCAATAATAGCACTGTTTGTTACTAATCGCTGTGTTTAAATTCCAGGTGATATAGCGATTCTCGTTCACTCCGGTCTTAGCGCCAAAAAAGCGCTCTTCTATAACTTTATAGCGGCTGCCACTATATATGCCGGTGTAATTATTGGAGTATTTTTGGGCGAGAACACATCAGCTAATCAGTGGGTGTACGCCGCGGCCTCGGGCATGTTCTTATATGTATCCCTCGTAGACATGGTAGGTACCAATTATATTCCTCCTGAATTAAAGCATACCAGATACCATATTTATCAACAATTAACTCAGAATTAAAGTATTTGTAAAGACGTCAACCACAAAAATTATTAACAAAACTCGAAGACTATATGTAGGTCTTAACAGGTGGTATGTAGCTTCTATCAAATAGTTTACCAAACTAAAGATTTTTTGTAAATGTTTCCACAAGGTATCGACTATCGAACCCAGGAATTTAGTCTGACCGGGCCACATGGCCTTCTTGTTGACTTGCATCCGATGTTTGTCATGTTACTGTCTGGAGTATATTTCCATATGTTCGTTACATTTCGTGGGCTCAAAAGCAGAAATGATTATGTCCTTTCTTTGGGCCAATTTTACTTTTCTGCTAAATCCATCAGAAAATGGTTAACGCTTAAGTAGACAATCCCATTAGCAACTAGAATCCTCGCTAACGTTAATTTTTTTCTCCGATTTTATGATTTTATTGGGCCAATGGAAACAACAACTTCATTTTTATACAAATTGTGATTAAGCCACGATTTGATGTTTGTTACGATGATTATGAAATATACAACCCACGTGCTTCTAGATGTCTCATTTCAAGATTTTTCTTCTTCTCCAGTTACCGGAAGTAAACCGAACAGGAGACTCGGAAGAAGGTCAAGCTCTAGGACCAATCAAAGTTTGTTTTATTCAGAACCTTGGACTGTTGATAGGACTTGGACTCATCTTTATTTTGGCCAACTATTCTGGAAGTTTCTTTGAATGATTTTTACATAATGCAAGAGTATTTTACGTGTCGAAAGAATGAGCTACGTCAGCAGTCTGATGAACGCGGGGACTGTTAGGTTTCTCGCACAGGTCTGTTCGGAGTAAATATGTTGGAAATCGCGATCTAGAAAGCCAGTATATTTGGATAACGATTGGACAAGCCTGACGTGATCTGGTAATTAATTGGTTGTACGTCCAATCATAAACCGGCCTGTATGTTCGGATGTTACGCGCCCAGATCTATACGCGCAGGGTAGTTCCATAGAACTTCCTTTAAAAAAAAAAAGTATATGGCAATACAACCTGTCAGATGCTGTAAATTTTATGTTAGAAAAAGCTGTCATAAACTAAGACGCGAAAACGGTGTTGAGTCCCTAAGACTCTGGGCACCGTTAAGAATTACCTCGTGTTATGTTTTTGTTGACATTTTGTTTGAGCTTTCCATACTCTCAAAGTATCAGGGAATGTCATAAAACTTTTGTAGGACATCGGCTGAACGATATTAGTGACAAATTCAGTTTAAAATTGAATTTTTGTCAGCCGTATATGAATTCGACATATTACCAGTCGGCAGTTTATCTCGGGGTAAAGTCAATTGCCCTTCGTTAGCCCAAAGATCTTACGCAATATTTGGAGATTATATATATATATATATCTGTGTTTTTGGTTAAATTTCTGAGCTGTTTTTAGTGAACAAGTGAAAAATAATGGAGTACTGAAGTTGAGATTTAATTTCACTATATACTACATGTCTGACTTGCCTATCCTTAAGAACGTATGTGTTAAAATCTAGTTTCGATAATACATCTTTTGCGACTTTGATATGCATTTTATTATTTCATTAAAAAAGGTTTAAACGGACTGTGTTTGTATTGCCTTTTTTGTTATGTTTGCTGTTTTTGATTAAGAATTGAGTGTTTAAATACTACTGTTCTGTGTCTAGTATTCCCCGTTTGGTGTATTCCTTAAGTATAGGCCCTATGTACAAAATACACAAACTATAGGCAGATCGAATTGTTTATGGAAATTCAATGGTGCCTGGTATAATGAATATAAATTTATGTTCCATAAAGATATTTGCAATTTAATTTGCAGCTCATTTCTCCTCGTGTTTAGTAATTTATTTATGTAGGGAGAAACCATCTAATGTGTGTGCTGTTTCTTACACTGCCAAACAGTAGATTCGAATCATCTTTGTACATACGTTGTAATACACCCATTAATCAGGGGCTATCCCTGTATGCAAATAGGGTCATTATTACCGCTGATTAAAGGCGATGGTTTATTCGAGTATAGCCAGATTTAGATCACAGGCATTCACTGCGAAGGAAATCCATTGAGTCCTGCATTTTGGGACGTTTCAGACTAGAGTTATTTAAGTCGTATCTAAGACTGCAGCCATTTAACTGGTTGCCTATTTCAGGAACCAATCAGTCTGCTATAAACGGCTCATAGAGGATTTCAACTGGTAAACTCTGGTCTGACAATCCACGGGAAACAGGGATTATTTTATCAGAGGCTTTGGCGAAATGATTTATATATAACCGACGATCAGTTGGGATGAGCTGGGCTGAGTATACTGTGTTATACCAGGGATAAAGCATAGTATTGAGTATCATACTTTATCCAAGGTTATATTAGTCCCAGCTGAAAGCAACATACGTTGTGGTCACATGACAACTGTTCCACAAGCCATCAGTTCCAAAGGTTGTTATGGCTGATACTGCATGGAACTGTCATGTACTGATCAAGTTTGCTTCTGGATATACATGTAGTACTTGTGTGCTTCTCATTTATATTACGGTGGTATAGAGGCAAAGGAGGTTCATTCTGTCAAAACATGGAAAATGTCCATATGATATATTGGAAACGTTCTTGTAATATCCATATGCATTTATATAAATCAATTAGGCCTTTACAGTATTACGATTCCACCAAGCACACCCACAAGCACCATATAACTGTGCGGATTTGATTTGTACATTCTGTAATTTTGAATATTTGCTTTGAAACATAATTGTAATACCAAAACATTTTTAAAATAAAATGTTGTTTGTATAAATAACTTGCAGTTTCTCAATTTATTTCTTCATCATATATATAAATCTACTGATGTAGATATTTGTTTTATTTCTTTCTTACCTAGCCTCCACGGATGATAAAACCTATGTTAACTAGAGTCTACAACAGCTACTTCCGGATGACCACTCTTTACCCCACCCAATCAGATTAGGGCTTTCTTTAATAGAATAAGAAAAAGGCGATCTAAACACAGGATGACAACTAGGCTATACAAGTATTATACATGCACGATCTTAGTCCCATTAACAAGTGTTGACATCATCACATACGCGTTAATGGACAGTGGCGCCACGCTTGTGTGTTGCAGACTTTGATGTGTAAACGACATTACTGATTGGCTGCTTGTTTCTACAATAGTCCAATTAAATTGCGGCAAGGGTAGTAATATGGAAGTCTCGTCTTACATATTTTGACCCTTGGTATAGCAAAATGATGGCACGTATTTCTCGTTCTCTTCAACTCGACTTCCAGTGACCGCGTTTAAATTCTGTCGCTGTATTTTGAATAGTGTGTGTTGCTGCTGTGAACAGCTATGGGATTGGAAGGGGGAATCGGCATCTATTTAACTTCCCCTTCGTACATTTGACCGACATCGGAATTGAATTGAAGTACGCGAATCGTTCAAGTCGGAGAAAGTAACCGTAACCCTACTTTCTTGAAAACAGAATCGCTTCGGCGATAATGTTTCAAGAATATGCAGTTACATGTACGAGGGCTTTCTCCTATTATACGAATCGACAGCTGCAGATATTGTGGGGCCATTTTTGACTGGTTCCCTAAGGTATCCAATGTGTCTCATCAGTGAATGGTTAATACAGATAGGTGTTCTGCCTGTCAAGTTTGGTAGTAGTGGTCATTCTTTGGGGCGTCAAAAAAAACTGGTCTATACTTATTTATAGACGTCAGGTGTGTGGTCAATTTAGCCAGTTACTTCACGGGTGCTTCAATCTACGCTTGTAAGCTTGGAAGTGTTGGATTGTAAATTAAATATGTTGACAAAAGTTTTTCGCGTATTTATGAAGTGTGAGATATAATCGTTCGAGAAAAATGTAAAAAAAAAAAAACAACCCCAAAACAAGTTGAGAAATCAAATTGTTTGTTGTGTGTGTGGTCTCGTCTTTTTACTTTCAGAACCTGTGTAAGCTTAAACAGTTTAGACAGATTTAAATCCATCTTTTAACTAAGTTTTAAGTTAAATTTTTACTTCTTTATTTTGTTCTCGAATGAGTATGCATCACACACTTTATAAATAGAGAAAATAAACCTTAGTCATTTAACCAATAACGTATTTTATTTGGTAGCAAACATTTAGAAGCCAGGCGAACGTGCTTCATTCGTCGTATAATTATTATTCCAGCCCAGCTATCGACAGTTTAGGCCTACCTCTTTCGTTTGATAATACAAATGTCATGAACTTCATGTCGTGCGTATACGAGTTGTTTTGCTATAATCATACTGGAAGAACCAAAACACAGAAGGCTTATATCTCGGTAGATCTGTTTAAAAGTAATCGCTTGTTACGACTTTTCTAACTGATTTGAATAGGCGTGCTAATTTTGTCAAAAGCCTTTTATTGCTGTCATTTAAAGGATAATATTGTTTTTTAAACAAAACATTTTTAGGCTGAAATTTTGTATTTCTGCATGTGCATTTCTAACCATTCATTACGTGGACTCTTATTGTGTCGGTAGGAGTGGCAAGCCATCGCTTTTGTCTTGGTTAAGGTCATTCGCGTGCAGTTATGCAATTTGCTCTACAATCGTGAGGAAAGCTACGGCTATAATTATCAATACGATCACGCCAGATTGCTTTTAAGAACGACTGGACAATTTAAAAAAAAAATCATCTACTTAGCGTACGTGAAAAGATAAATGCACTTAAATTCAGTCTTCTACAGACAAAATCGTCCTTAGACTTCATTTTTTGTGTGTAACCTCAATAATGAAACTCGCCAAGAATTTACCTTTTAATCCTTGAACTAAACTTTAACTTTCAGGACTCACACAATTGGATCAAGGTGTCTGTCTTACGTTGCTTACGTTGTACCCCAAATTGGACTAAAATTATATCAGGACAGAGCTAAACTGCTAAGAAAATCTTGATATTTTGATGGCATTAGTTGGTCTGACCATCTGTCACTCTATTGTGATCTTGCGATGATATAACCAAGCGGGAAGACGTAGAACTGATCAACGAGCATATATTTTATGAGAGGTTTTGTTGGTTTGATTGGTATTGAACACCTTACGTCACGCAGATGACGGCTTGCTACATGTAATCCCATTGGGCATTTGGTAAAGGAAACCACCGTCACCGCCGACAAGTAAAGGTTGTTTGTTTGGGGTTTAAAGTCGTACTCAAGGATATTTCACTTATATGACGACGCTTTGTCCACTTCACACTGTTCCTTGCCCTAGTATGGTGGAAAACCGGGAGGAAACCACGTAAAAACCACCCCCGCGATTGCCGGAGCCACATCTTGTGACTCACTCATATACCTGAGGGGCGATCGACGGACTCGATCCTGTGAACGGTAAATCGAAGTAGGCGTTTGAAAGCGCGCTCGCTTACCACTATGCCACGGACCCATACCATTAAAGGTCAGTTAAAAATTATTATTTGCCATTGGGTATAATGTAGAATAAAAGTTTGTGACAAACAATGATACATCTTTTACAAACATTTATTTTATCTACATTCATGTTGAAATTACTGTTTGATTAATCTCCTGTCAAATTTTAAAAATGACATTTGGCCATTCTGTCCTGGAATGTCTTTTAAACACTTCAGTTTCTTCAAACTTATTTTTCTGACATTAGGGTAGATTCTGCTTTACTTTATACCTAAAGTATATGTAACCAAACCACTTGTGATCCAAGATTCTTTTGCAGAACTTTCTATCAATTTTGTTTGTTTGATTGGGGTTTATATTGTCATACTCAAGGGTATTTCACTTTATACATGATGACGCATTGTCCATTTCACACAGCTCTTTACTTAAATAAGGTGAAAAACTGGGAGAAAAACTGGTAAAAACAAAACCTGCAATTGACAGACACATTATATATATACTTACTTATATTCTACATGATGGTCGATAAATGGTTTCTAAACCTGTCGACAGTACATCGAAGTAGGATTTGTGGCAGACACGCTAACCAGATAGTCATGGCCAAAGATCACTTTTTATCAGGGTAATACATTTATTAGTTTCTTCAGTCTAATAATAAATATACACAATGTGACTGTTATCTAAGTAAAGATGGCTTAACATTACTGCTGAGAAGACAATTTTTTAAATCCTTCTTAAATCCAAATCTCCTAAACTTCGAGAAAATATTAATCTCCTTTTATGAATGGCCATCTGGGGCCGGCTGCTCAGAGCGCTATTAAATTTAATCCACTATTAGATGACGTCACGCCATGTTGTAGGTCTATTTCGAACCCAGTGTTAGCAAGTTAATCTGGTGTTAGCAGCTAATCGTCTTTCGAGCAACCGGCCCCTGGTGAATTAGTGTTTTACACCATGTTTGGTGTTATTTCGTCTTCACTGTAGCAAGTATGCCAATCTGAGGTAAGCCAACACATGTTTGTCTTAAGATGTTGATTGAGGAAAGAATAACACTAGTAAAAATACACAGGATCTAAGCAATTTTAAAGAAGTTGGAATATTCTGAAGGTCCGGCGTAGAATAACTGTTGCTGTTGATTGAGTAGAGCTATGTCACATGGCGCCTTGGGAAGAAGTTCACGAAAATAAGAAGCACTCTTATCCCAAAAATCAATCTGAACTAAGCAGCTAGATGATGAAGACGATACATGATGGATACAAAAAGAATCTTTAGTTGATGAAAGCTGAATGATGGTTGCTGATGTTTGTCATGAATGAAAGGATGACTGTCAAGACGTTTTCTCTCATTCCATTACCAAATTGTCTTTTTTCTATAACTTGTCTGAAAGTCTTGAAGAATGGTATTTTGAGAAAACTCAGAAAAAACTGTAACTTTGTCTTTAAACAGAGTCTTAAATGCATTCAATCAAAGTCACATTTGGGATGGCAATAAAAAACCACAGTTTTTCTCTCAAGGACATTTCCTTTCAACACATCCTTTTCCGCCCTCCTCATATTCCTGTTTGGATATCCACATTTGCTGAAACGAGCCCTGAAAACAAAAATTTTATAAATTTATTATTAAACTTAGCAGTGATATTTGCTAATTATAGCTGGGCAGATCTCTCGGATCTGTTGATAAGGCAAGGAACGACTCAGTATAAATAAGAACTTCTTGATTTAATTTCACACAATGTTTCATTCCAGTTTGTTTGTTTGTTTGCTTGGGGTTTAACATCGTACTCAATGGTATTTCACTTATATGACGACAGATTGTCCACTTCACACTGTTATTGTGGAAAACCAGGAGGAAACCGCGTAAAAACCACCCCCCGCGATTGCCGGAGCCACATCTTGTGACTCACTCATATACCTGAGGGTCGGCAGACAGACTCGAGATAAATTATGTAATTAAGATCAAATAATTCAAATTAAAAAGGTATTTTAATAATACTGTAGCTCCAATGATGTCATCATATCAACACAAGAACAGCCTTGAAACATAAACAATTAACACGTGGGTAACTCATATGATGAAAATAAATCCATGTGAGTTACCTCCCATGTAATGACCTAATCTACACTTGAGATTATTTACAGTATGATAACGCCCAAGGATGTTACGACACGGGAGAGAAATATTATCAGGTCTTTATAAACAAATTTATGTTTCCTGAGAAAACAGTGGTTTCCAACTGAAAAAGTACATAAAATAACTTCAAAGTAACAATTTTATGGACAAAACTCTAGTTGATTTAAGGTACTTGTATCGAGATATTGTAGAGGCTGACTTACCAGAGATGCTAATATTGACCCTCCTATCCAACTACTAAACCTCCTCTCTGTGCTTCCACTGGCAGAGATTATCTTTAATCGCATACTCTGGACAAATAAAAATTAAAATATAAATCTTAAGAAAAAAAAATGTAAATTTTCTACTTGTCCTGAGGACAGCCAAATGTTGCATTAAGGTTATCCCAGCCATCTTGGTTGTCTACCCTTAACACAAAATTTGTAAAAACTTTCTACAAAAATGTTGGTTGTGCCCCACAAAAAAAAAGGTTGTCAAGGAAATTAAATGTGTTATAAATGATAATCACTGAAAGTCAGACAACATGGATTATTGTAATATTGAAAATACCTACTTTAAATATTGAAACCACAAAAAAAAAATTCAAACATGATAAATTACGTAATTATAAATGAATTCAACGATTATCAGACTGTTATTATTGCCAAGTAAGAGCCTTAATAATGTACCTAAATGTATGTCTAAACGGTTGCCAGAAAAAGAAATAAAGAATTAATGATTTTTTCAATATTTTCTGTAGAAAATATATGAATATGTCCAAAAAAAACCAATCCACCTGTCATTTTCCACAGGCAGATTTCTAAAAATGGTTAAACTGACAGGTAGAAATTCTGAATTTTAACATGGAAAAAATAGGAAAATTGAAAACTATAACAGGTGAAATTCCTCAAAATTGGGATTTATGAAACAGAAAGGCAGATTTCCAATCATAGCTATGACACTGTCACTAAGCATTCAATTTCCTAAGACAAATTATTATCCTATATTCAATGTTAAACATTTGTTTAAATGTCCAAAAACATTAATAAAAAACTTTTTTCATCTGACAAAACATATTTCCAACAATTGCAATGTTGTTTTTGTTTTTGATAATTAATTTAGCAATAAAAATTGATTTAAAATGGTGGCAAAATGAAATCTAACGCACTTGATGGGTCAGAAGTTTGATGGCGTATGCGTATGTAGCCATTGTACAAACCCCATACGGCTACGTCACAACACGTGCTGGGAAAATCTAAATTGGTGTGATATCTATTAATTGAAATGTAATTGTTTGTTATTATTTATTGTTTGTTTGTTTGTTTGATTGGTGTTTAACGTCGTACTCAAGGGTATTTCACTTATATGACGACGGAGAC
>JAVFBX010224049.1:0-11201 GCA_034783855.1 Mopalia kennerleyi | reverse complement strand
CATTTTGTATTTGTCTCCGTCATCATATAAGTGAAATACCCTTGAGTACGACGTTAAACACCAATCAAACAAACCAATAGCTGATTACCCAATAAATAATGGTTTGATTTCATGCTCCTTACTCTCATTGAACACAATACCCGTAGTGTGCAGTATTAAGGCTATTCTATTCTTAGTTGTAGCCTCAAACAAGCTATCACTGACGTATACTGGTGTTTAACCGACCTGATATTTATGGTTTCAATTCACTCAAGTGGGTGTCCTTTGACATAGATTCAGTGTTAATTAAATCTGTGCTTCCAGAAGGAACTACATGTAGTTTTGGTCCTTATGAGGAATTCAATTCCTACATGTATCATTCTTAGCTCATTTTCTTAAATTCATCAATAAGCATTTAGACCGTCTTATAAAATTACCGCTGAATAATGAGCAAACCCCAATCTACCATCAGATGATTGACCCCCAAATTGACATTCGGAGTAGCTAGTAGCCTTGTACATCCCAACTAAAGGCCCTGAAACAGCTCCCAATCCTTGTCAAATCCCCTTATTAGTTTTGTCTTCCTCAGAATAATAGCTATGGTGATTTGTATTATCATATTGGATTGCCAAACCTTTATGGAGACTGGATCAAGTGGAATAAAACTCAATTTAAGAAAATTTCAACTTCTGATTTTCACTACATTTGTATTTACAATGTAAATAATAAACTTAGAATTTCCATACCATCCATGGTGTTAACAAAAGAAAACAAAGTTTGAAGTAAGTGGAAATCGTTTTCAAGTCTATTTGTTCATAGTGCACACAAAAATGAAGTGTAAAACCATGCAATAATGGCAATTTCTTGTGAAATTGGAGCAATGCAATTCTAGCCTTTGTCCGAACAGGAGGAAATTGTTTTCCAAATTGGAAGATTGGATCCCTTGGAATTATTATTAGATATACGTGAGAAACCACAGTATGGCATATTCTAACCTGGGCATAAAACAGAAAGAAAACTGTCATAATAACCCTTATCAGCATTGGATAAAAACCCCCTGCTCAATGGGCTCTCCAAATATACTTCAAAACCACATACACTCTACCAGCCTTTGACTTATAAGATTGCAATATGCAAATACGGTATGGGTTGTAGGTGCTTTACTATAGGGAAAAACATTTTAGAAGTACCTGGCTGAAGTACATATCAAGTTTGCTTTGAAAATATCGAATGGTTCTTGTGATAGGATTAGGAAAACAAATTATGATAACACATAATTCTTTGAGTAAGAAAATTGCTGTATGCAAATGACATGTAATGGTAAAAATGTTAAAATTGCAAAAGGCATCGCTTAAATTCCTAATTGAAGTAGATACAAAGGTTAGTTTAAAATTATGAACCATTCTCGAGATAAGGTCTGGAAACATAAGTATCGCTGACCTTTTAAAGGAGGCCTTGTTTTCCAGTCTGTTGGATACATGTGGAACTTTAAGAAGTGTCCTTACCTTCACATTTCTTGCCATCCGAGTGAAGCTCATATCCTAATTTACATTCACATTTGAAACTTCCTAAGGTATTCACACAGAAATGGTCACAACCATGAGCATCAGATTTGCACTCATCGTACTCTGAAATGAAATCAATTTAAGAAATACAGAACAATCCTGACACAGATATAACATACAAGAATTGGACCTAAAGAAATAGTAAATTCTCATAATTCTTGATAATAAAACTACAAAAGGATGGAACTTTTTGAAGCTATAGTTGATATTTGAAATGCCTTTAACATTAAAGGGAAATACATATTTTAAGTTGAATGAGTTACCTTTGATAAAGGTGGCTGAGAAGCCAGACTTCTGGACGGAACCATCTGATACAAATTTGATGGTCATTTGATTGCTGGTAGATTTGAGGTCATCAGGTACCTTATAACCACAGAATCTACCTAACACAGGTGAGTCTTCATCATGGCCGTCCTTAACCTCCAAATAGTCATACACACAATCATCATGGTTCTCTATCTAAACCAGAGAATAAATAAACAAAACATTAGAATCACTCAACATTACAATCAGACACACACTCATCATGGTTCTCTATCTAAACCAGAGAATAAATAAACAAAACATTACAATCACTCAACATTACAATCAGACACACACTCATCATGGTTCTCTATCTAAACCAGAGCATAAATATCTACTGGGGGAGCTGGGTAGCACCATAATATGAACTGAAATATTTACTGGGAGAGCCATGCAGCACCATAAAATGAACTGGAATATTTACTTGGGAGCCATGCAGCACCATAATATGAACTGGAATATTTACTGGGGAGCCATGCAGCACCAAAATATGAACTGGAATATCTAGCTGGGGGGAGCCATGCTGCACCATAATATGAACTGGAATATCTAGCTGGGGGAGCCATGCTGCACCATAATATGAACTGGAATATTTACTGGGGGAGCCATGCTGCATCATAATATGAACTGGAATATTTACTGGGGGGAGCCATGCTGCACCATAATATGAACTGGAATATCTAGCTGGGGGGAAACATGCTGCACCATAATATGAACTGGAATATCTAGCTGGGGGAGCCATGCTGCACCATAATATGAACTGGAATATCTACTGGGGGAGCCAGGCTGCACCATAATACGAACTGGAATATCTAGCTGGGGGAGCCAGTATTATTTTAAGCACAGTGTATCATCACTAGAAAATGCACCGAATTCATTGTACAAAGTGTTGTGCAACCAGTTTTCACAAAAAGCGCTATTATTTTATGATAAATGTAGATGTAATTTAGGCCATGCTGCTGCAGCTTTTAATAGAATGTTTAAGGTTGTGTTCAGCTAAAGCAGTTTGATGAAAGGTTTGTTATATACAAAGAGTGTTAAATGGCCAGTCAGCAAGAGTTTCTCCAGCAGGGTGTCTAACTCGGGCCCAGTTAATTCATTGCCAAATGTCTTTCATGTGTGAAGAGGTCCCAGATGAGTGGCAGCATTTCTCTGCCATAGAGACTTTGAACAAACAGTAGATAAAGTGGGGACCGTATTGTCTAACAATCCAATAGTGTTACTAACTATCTGATCTCTTCTCATGAGTAGTAGTGGTCAAGAATGGTGATATCAAGTGTACATGTTTATTGATCAATACAAGTTATATAGACCTGCTTTTTGCCCAGTTCACTGAAAAGTGATGTAAATGTGTCATGACAGATTAATTCTGGATATACGCCTCCAGCAGTTAATAACATAAGCATCAAAAATAAGAACTGCCCTGTTTCATGAGACACTGGTAAACCACAAAATAACTGTCCTGACAACATAGCTCAATAAAACTGGTCTCTGCATTTATTTTAAACTCAGTTTAATGAGAAATTAAGTTTAGAAATAGCCTATTATGTCAAGTTAATTAAAAAAGCACCACAAAGAACAGAGAAACAACTAGTAAGAGCAATTGCTCAATGTTGAGCTTACTTCCCATGAAGACAAGACTTTCAGGCAAACCGCTTCAAACAATGGACCTCCTCAGAAGATTTGATTACAGGAAGTGTTATCTTTATTAGTCACACTAATTAACTTCTTCCGGTACACACCTGTTCATAGTTATGTCAACTGTTTTCATTCAGTGTTTTATTTGTTTGTTTGATTGAGGTTTACTGTCATACTTAAAGCTGATCCTGAGCTTCTCACATGGATTTACTTAAATGCAATGAAAAACTGTGAGGAAAAATTGTAAAAAGTATCCCTGTGGCTAAACATACATGACATCTTTAAACACACTTGCTTGAAAGAAAATATTCCTTCCAAAACAGCTGAAATTCCTGAAATTAATTCACTGTAGACATATCAGGTGAACAACTTTCTCAGCTGACTACTCATTTACCTCTGATGACTGGAATTTCAGGGCCACTTGATAGTCCTCAGACACCGTTATCTTCCAGACACAGTCTTTATTGGGCTTGTAATCATCAGGGTAATTAGGACTTGTTAATTGACCCTCATCTCGTCGGATATCACCTCCACAAATAGCTACACCAGAAAATAAACACATTCAAATAAACATTTGTTGAGAAAATGACAACCAGGAAATGTAAGACTTGCCATCTAGAAGGTGTTTCTGAAAGACTCTTCATCTAAAACATAGCACCCTGGAGTATAAGCTGGTCATCTAATGCGGCACCCAGGAATATAGGTCTGATCATCTAAATGTAGCACCCAGGATTATAAGTGTAGTTCTCTAGAATGTTGCCCCCAGGATTATAAGACTATCTACCTAGAGTGTGCCACCCACTATGAGCATTTGAATAACACATTTATATTAAATATATTTGAATAAAATCAGTGGATGAAATAATGACTGACATCCTACCCAATACACAAAATTTAAATTTAAAAAAGTGAAAATCATTTTAAAACTGAAGTAATTTTCTGAATTCAATTATAATATTGAACAGAAAAGCACTTCATTTTCTTTGCACTTCTTTTGGAATCAAAAGTCAATCTTCAAAAAAGCTTAATAAAAACACCAATCAAACTTTTTCTAATATTCCAGCCTGTCAAAATCTCAGATCTGTACTTCATATATTAGTCAACTGTCAATTATGAATAGGTTTTAAGTTCTCACGTCACCTTCATAATCAGCTTTGAATCCTTTTCCCCAGGGTCTGGCTGATCTGTACTCTAACCACATACGGCTGTCTGAGGAGGCCAACATGTTAGGAATCTTGTTTCCACAAAATCGACCTGAACAATACAAAACATATAAATTCACACAAAGAACAGGGAAATGGAAAGAAAGAAATTGCTCAAAGTTTAGCTGAATTTCTATTTAAACACTTTTAGGCAAAAAACCTAGTTAATTTATGTTTCAGATAAACTTAAAACTCTCAACACCTCATTATCTCTTGTTCCAGATAAACTTTTAATGTAAAACTCTAAACACTTGATAATCTCATATTCAAGGTAAACTTTTAATGCAAAACTCTCAAAACATGATTATCTCATGTTCCAGGTAAACTTTCAATGTAGAACTCTCTACACATCATCATCTCATATTCCAGATAAACTTAAAACTCTCTACACCTCATTATCCTGTGTTCCAGATAAACTTAGAATTCTCAGATCCTGAATATCTTATGTTCCAGACAAACTTTAAACCCTCAGCATCCAATCATTTTATATTCCAGATACACTTAAAAACTTAACACCTGATTATGTCATTTTCCAGATAAACTTAAAACTCTCAACATCTTTGGTTCAAGATAAACTTTGATTGGTTTATCACACGTAAACTTTCCAACACAACATTCTGAATGCACATCTTTTAATGGAACAAGGGCAATCCAACCGTACTGATACACTTTCTTCTAGACATGTCTCAAAAACCTTTTCATCACTTTTGCTTTTATTTTTCATCGAAACTAATTTGTAAAGGAATTAATTAGTTGAAAAGAAATGCTTGTTAAATTGTAAATACGGTCAAACTTTGGTAATAAAACACACAATAAAAAGATTGTTTGATTGGGGTTTAATGTCATATATGGTTATTTCACTGACATGACGGTCTGCCAGCCCAATGGGTGAAGAAAACCAAGTCCTACACCACTGGCAACAAACAAAAACATCACAGGACAAATACAGTCAATACAAACATACATGTATCGGCTTCCTGTTCCTCTTTAGTTCAGAAAGCACTAGAGCAACAAAAAGCTCCCTCCAACCACCCACCATAATGGGAAGAGAGAAAAAATGGTCTCAACTCACAACTTCCATCCAAATTTTAAAACCTCTATCCAAATTTAAAAACTGTCAAACAAGTTTAAAAAACCTCCATGCAAATTTTGAAGCCTCCATACAAATCTAAAAACCTCTATACAAATTTTAAAAACCCCCAAACAAATCTAAAAACTGCTATACACATTTTTAAAACCTCCATACAAATTTTAAAAACCTCCAAACAAATCTAAAAATCGCTATACACATTTTAAAAACCTCTATACAAATTTTGAAAACCTCCAAACAAATCTAAAAACCGCTATACACATTTTAAAAACCTCCATAGAAATTTTGAAACATCCATACAGATGATAAAAACCTCCAAACAAATCTTAAAACCACCTTACAAATCTAAAGACCATAGAAATTTGAAGACCTCCATAAAAATTTAAAGACCTCTATACAATTCATGAAAACCTATATATATAAAAAAATTCTTCACAAATAAGAAAAACATTCGTACAGAAAAGATAAGCCTTTCTTTGTGCAAATAAGATAAACTTCTGTACCAATGAGAAAACTCTCCATAGACAGAGTAAATAAGCCGATTGCTATACCTAATAGTGGGGACCTGACATAGAATCCATCGCGCACTTCCAGATAATCATGCTGACAATTATGTGATTCAGGTATATCCAGAGAGGTTATATTGAGCACAATCTTTTCTCCGTGTGTTGCTGATATCCTCCATTGACAGACAGCATCAGAACTGCCCTTGGGTGAGTATGAGAAACTACCAGCTGGTTCCTGAAGAGTTCGACCACAACCTAGCAAAATATTACAATCACAGCATACTCAATTAGTTTTTCAATATTTGCATGTACCTACATGTAAAGTTGACAGCATTTGCATTAGGCATACTTTTACCATTAACAGATTCTATTTTGTTTTGCCATTTTATTCTTTGGTAAAATTTTTGAAATCATCTAGTAAAATTTTATCATTAAAGTCATAAAACTTAAATTTATTTTTTGAGTCTTCAGTGTAATAAAGTTCAGTATCTCAACTAAAATAAATGTTAAATTTTAAGCGTTTGACGGTTAGAGTATCCTTTAAAAAAAACAAAATTAAAGGTTTTGTTTTTTTATTTAATTGATACAGTTTTAGTAATGGAGATTTCTTGGGAGTGCATAATTGCTTTTGAATCACTTGGATTGTTAGTCAATATGTGTTTTTATTAGATCCACCAGTAAACAATCAGGTGAATAAGGAAAATGTAAACTTACTTGGGCAGCTGTAGAGTTTATTGGCCTGTCTGATGTCACCTGGACTGAGACGAACCCGCTGACCTATCTCTGGCCTCGTTAATGAGCCAGATTTTCTCTTTGGTAAAATTGTATCCAGGTATCTCAGCTTGGCAAATGTATTCCTAGCATAGTGCATGATACTTCCATAATCATAATCCTCTCCTAATGAATTTACCTCATCTTTTGTCAGCTCATTAAAATTATATTCCTGACCTGTGCAGAAAAGATACATCGTATGAAATTAACAATAATAATGCTACAGAAATGAAATTTCCCTCCATTTTCTAATCTAAGCATGTAACCGTTGCCTGTAAGATTTATTTCAGAAAACTTCAAGGAGGATTACATTACATAATTTACATCCTTAAAATGAAACCTGTCCACAGGTATGAGATGAAATATGATACACGACAAAAGGTACGTTAAGATCTTTATGATGAGGCACCATTCACTAGTTCAAGGACTATTCTACTCGGTCAACTAATTTATTGAGTCTTATCATTATTGCATTTCCAGAAATAAACCTATCTATTTTTTTCGATTGACATTTACTCATTTTGAAATATCCACATACACATATATGTAATCCTGAGTATTCAAGCTTTCCAAAAATCTTCTGCATAAGAGACTAAATACAATGGGTGTTCTGAAAATGGACCAAGGGGTCCAGCAAGACTTTAAATCCCGAGTGAGAGTGTTAATATCTTGAATATTTATCATATCTACACTTTTTTTTGGCACGATAAAATCATTCAAGTGCATTTCAAAGCTTTAGCTATAATAATCTTGCAGAAGCTCAGCTTATCCTAACTAAATATGATATGCGTCTTATTTGTTGATCATAGCTTTGTTGAACAAAAGTTATTCTGCCGCAGCATTTGTCAAGGTATCAGCAATATTAGTCAGATATTTGTAGACTGGAAATATCAACAAAGAACGATTTTAATTTAATTTTTTTATAATTTCGGAGCTTTTTCTGTACATTATGGATTAAAAAGGAAAAATAAATAATTTTCGTATTAAAATAGACCAGGTCAGTCAGGCTTTTTTACCCAACTTTTCCCAACAGTCTGTAAACATTTTGGGACCAGCGCCTTACCGTGGGGATGGTGCTGTTACAGGAAACAAGACAATGTTTTTAGGCATAACCAATCCCCAAAGGTTTCTGCTCTGCTTTTAGATTGATTTTGTTTGTTTGGTTGGAGTTGAATGCAACCAGAAGCTCCCGACAACCAGTACTGTAGAATCATGTTACCCTGAATCTGTGTTGACATACAGTGCCTTTACTGTATTTTTTCATTTCTGTTTTCAGAACGGAGAAATTTTGTATTGGTGTGTGCATTTTAATATCTTCTTTTGTGAATAATTTAAGAACTGTATACTCAATTTGAGTAATTTTAATAGATTCTGTAAATAAACTTCACTTAAATATGCTGAACAAGCATGTCTGCAAGTGATTCAAACAGATTATTTCAGTGAGTCATGAATTGCAATCTAGATACTAAGGTTAGAATGAAACAGGTTTGAACAAAAGGTACAAAATGTCACTGAGACATTCAGCTCTGTGTTATTAACCAGGGTATACCCATTACACTGGGGGTATAAGACACATTTATACCAGAAACCTAACTATTCTTAACATACTTTATTGCATAATACCCTCCCAGCAGTTCAAAGCTCTCGAGATCTAACATAACCATTACTCTTGACACAATTTGAGTGACTGTCTATGTCAAACTGCCTAATGTAAACAAATTAATTTGTGTCTGAGTCTACAGCCAGTTTGCTTTAGCTATGGAAATAACCTGGCTAAAGTGGGTCTGTCTTTTTGTAGGTTTTACATCTTCATCTACTCCATTCACAAAATTAAATTCTCATCTCCATTAACTGTTGTCGTGAGTTTGACTGAATGTAGGCAATGATCCTAGGATAGAAGCCATTTTCTTGAATATCCTTTATCAAAAGGTAATGCTAGAGTGACCAAAACTGATTAAATAAGTTCTTTGACATTTGAAAGTATTTATAGAGGGAAAATAAAGATGAGCTAAATTTTGATTTTGATAAGACTCAATTTCTGGGTCTACATTATAACAATTTCTGGAAAACCATTAAATATTGAGCTACATGTACAATGAATGTATAAATTATGAATATAACTAAACACATAATAGAATAAAGCAAATTAAGTTACTTCGCCAGTTTGACATTTAACTTACTAATAATTAATTGTAACAAATTAAAACAAAACCAGCCCGATAAACAAAAGCCTTATGTGTACAATAACTGCTCAGGGAATAATAATTAATAATGTGTACATTGACCGTCTAAAACAGACTGGCTAAAGCATAAACAACCAGCTTACACATTCCACTGGTTTGTCACTATTCATTAGCTACCAAGTTATTAGAACCTGGGTTAGTCTGCAGGATTAGTGAGTGGGAAGCAGACTGGGCTTGTTCCCAGGCCCCTGTGTTGTCACCCTGTACCCACAGGGGTCAGGAGTGAGTAGTTAACCAAACTGTGTTAACATACTGCCTAGGTCAGGCTGAATATGTTTACCATTCATGTAATATTAAATACATGCTTCTCTTTGATGTGAAGATTGTGTAGTATCAAATGAAATAGCATTGCCTATCATTAATACCAAACTATTATCCTGGGGCCAGTTGCTGGAAGTGCTATTCAATTTAATCTGCTACTAGATGATGTCATTTCATGTTGATGGTTTATCTCTAACCAACGATTTAATCCACTCCTAGATGATGTCATTTCATGTTGATGGTTTATCTCTAACCAACGATTTAATCTGGAGTAAGCGACTAATCCTCATCTGGAGACCAGGAATCCAGCAAATAAAGGGGATTACATATCAGTGGATAATGAACTATTATCAGGGAGTCATAGACAATCACCTGATCAAACCCGCCATCATTGTTTACAACAGTCTTATAAGTCAGCCCTGGTGATCACAAAAATAAAATAACAAGAACAGACCTGCCTACATGTCCCTACAATAGGAAGCATGTGAAGTGTGCCATTAAAATGGAACGACACTCTTGTATTAGAATTGACATATACTATTCAAGGATATACATTTGTTTAGAGAAACAAACAAACAAAAGAACATGTCACCACCACGACAATGCTTTGTACATGTACCATGTAAACCAAAGTTGACTAGTTTATGAGCAATTTCTAAACGACTGTTATTAGTTATAAATTGAACTTGGAGTATTAAAAACAGACTAGGTTGCCAGCCAAAACTGTTCAAGAAAATTTGTGGATAAAAAACCCCAAGTTTTTCAGCACAGGTTTCTGACAAATTCAGGGTATAATTTTGGTTCTGATAAATTCAGGGTACAATTTTGGTTTCTGATAAATTCAGGGTATAATTTTGATTCTGATAAATTCGGGTATAATTTTGGTTTCTGATAAATTCAGGGTACACTTTTTGTTTCTGATAAATTCAGGGTATAATTTTGGTTTCTGATAAATTCAGGGTACAATTTTGGTTTCTGATAAATTCAGGGTACAATTTTGGTTTCTGATAAATTCAGGGTATAATTTTGGTTTCCGATAAATACAGGGTATAATTTTGTTCTGATAAATTCAGGGTATAATTTTGGTTTTTGATAAATTCAGGGTATAATTTTGTTCTGATAAATTCAGGGTATAATTTTGTTTCTGATAAATTCAGGGTATAATTTTGGTTCTGATAAATTCAGGGTATAATTTTGGTTCTGATAAATTCAGGGTATAATTTTGTTCTGATAAATTCAGGGTATAATTTTGGTTCCGAGCTTATGATAAATTCAGGGTATGGTTCAGGTTTCTATTAAATTGAAGTTATTGTTCGAGTTTTTGACAAATTGAAGTTATGGTTCGGGGTTTTGACAAATTGGAGCTATTGTTCAAGATATGATTCTGGTTTCTGATAGATTCAGGAATGGTAAACATATGTTTCTGATAAATTCCATGTATGCTTCTGGTTACTGATATATTAAAGGTATGCTTCTGGTTACTGATATATTAAAGGTATGCTTCTGGTTACTGATAGATTAAAGGTATACTTCTGGATACTGATAGATTCAAGGTATGCTTCTGGATACTGATATATTCAAGGTATGCTTCTGGTTACTGATAGATTAAAGGTATGCTTCTGGTTACTGATATATTCAAGGTA